>MU157884.1:173408-193398 GCA_015657495.1 Crepidotus variabilis | reverse complement strand
TTACAGTATGGGCTGTATTTAAAGTAGTCACTCCGCGTTTGTACAATAAAAACCTTTTCTCTAATCTCAACCATCATCATCCTCGAACTCAAAGACTTACAACAATGTTTCTCTCAGATGATCAAGATATGCTGGCTGCACCAACCTCACCAGCACGACGACATCTAGATGCCCGTTTAGGGCCCAAATTGCCGCTCAGCAAGCGAAGGAAGCTCGATGCCTCTAGAAATGCTTCTGTTGATTCTCTGTGCTCGCCGCACCCTTTTTTATCTCCGTCTGTCAACTCAATGACCCAAGGTCAAGCTTCAAGCTCACTCGCACTTCAGAAACTCTCTTCACCATTGGGATCATCTCCGTTCAATGCTACTGAGCTTCAGGCCCATCAAAATTGTCTTGCACTCTCACAGCAGATGTCAGAAGGAAAAGAGACAGATGACGCCTACAAGCGACATGTGAAGGATTATGAAGTGTTTTGGGAGAAGGACCAAGCTGCAAAGACCAAGGAGGATCCTTCGCATGCTCTCGTTCCTGCACATCCAATTGTGGGAGCGAAGGTAGCGTTATTTCTTCAATACGAGATCTCTCGTCCAAAGGTTAGATGTTGACATGCAAATATGTCACTCCTATTATTAGATTACAAGTAGCTCATCTATAGCATATAGACAGAGCCTTCCACATATGTACATGGTCTGTGCGTATGTACTCTACTAGTATATAAGTAGCACTGTAGCTCACTAGTAGAACAAGCAATTAACTTGGTTATTCGCCTTACCAGTTGCTTAAGACTTAACACCCAGGTAGGTGTTCGAGTTCGATCAGAACTGCGCTAGCTGCACGCCTAGACGCCACTTAAACAGTGAGCTCAGGTTGTTTCAACATTAGAAAATTGTTGTTTCTCTATCATAAATCATTAATTGTTTCCCTTTTTTTCCAGCGTAACCATCGCGGTGAGGATCTTCCCGGAACTTCAATCGGTAAGGAGAGCATCAAGCAAACTATTAGCGCTCTGCAGCAGCACATGCGAGAACACCAACATCTGCCTGAGTATGCCGCATGTCATGACACTCGAATCTCGCTTCGAGATCAAGATTGGGTTAAGCTTTATGAGACGGCTGCCTGCGCTAGCGAACCCGATCGTATCAAACAAGCCCATGTCCTCAAAGCAAAAGGGACTTCTATAGGTTCAAAACTCTTTTAAAAATATTACAGCCTTATCTAACCAAAATTTGTTCTAGATACCTACACGCATGACGAGCTGACACGGATGTCTATCTGGACTCTCGAAACATTTGGTCCAGGCCGTGCAAAAATGCATCTCGGGATACGTGATCGTGCAATGCTACTTGTCTCGACTACGGTGGCTTTTCGTGGTGATAGTTCGCGTCGAGTTCTTTGGTCTGACTTGTTTACTCGACGCCAACCAATGGAGCTAATTGGGCCTGGTGTGCACCTGCCAGTGAGTATTGGCTCTGTACACTCCTCCTGATATCAACTAACAGCAAGGATCTACTGTAGGCCCTCGTGTTGATGGCCAATCAAGCAAAAACTAATACCACTGGTCGCGTCGATGAACATGGCCTCTTTCGCCATAAACATCCAGAGCTATGTGGCTTCGGCGCGATTGCCCTGCTGTTATTCAGTCATTTCCATGTTCTTCAGCGTGAAACACCTTCTTTTGAGCCTGATTTCGGTGATCCAAACCACTCCGAGTATGGACGGCGTGATTGGTACAATATGTTTTTGTTTCCGGGAAAGGACAAAGACGGACAAGTGGCAGGGACATCGCCTATGACATATGCAAGTGAGTAGATCATAAAATGTTGAAAACCTGTTCTTATCTATTCTCAAAGACCACCACGATCGGATCATGACCATGCATAAACAGAACGATGTCGAGATATCCAAGGTCACACATGGTGGGCGATTCTTCACGGCTGACACCGCTGGCCAACATGGTGCTGGCGGCATTGATATTAAGGCACTTGGGAACTGGAAAACCGGTGATGCATATTCAGAAATCTACAACCGTGCTTTACCCGTTCGAGCGATGCTAGCAGCAGCCATGTTTAACGCTGAACGACCTGAAAGACATCACCTTGCTCGTGATTCAATTGGTAAGTCCGGTGTGTTTCGGTAACAGCTACATGATGCTGACCGTGTTGTTAGTACCACCTCCTGAGATGATCAGCGCAATATTTCCTTGGGTAGAAAAGGAACAGGCAGCGTATCACAAACGAGTGGAGAAATTTGGAAAGGCAGCTGTCGATTTATCTCTCAAACACTTCCTCGACCTTCTCATTGTCATGCGAACAATCCTTCTCCAGGATGCCGCCATCTTATCAGTTCGTTACCCACAATGTGCAATCTGGACAGTTTCTCCCTTTGACACCAGTCAATTTCAGAGTTACGCTGCAGTGGCTCAGCTTACGCTTGAGCAGGCCGAACATGAGACACGTCAGCGCCTTGAAAATCTTCCGTTCGAAGTTGCGGAGACCATGCGCGGAGTGATGGAAACGATGGAGGTCAAGCATAGACGCGAGCGTGATGTACTCCACGAGCAGCTTGATTTCATTGCAACTCTTCTCAGAAATAAGAAAACTTCCACGTCAAAGCGCAGAGCAAAGACAACAAAAGGTGAGGTCATCCTCAAAATGTAATATCGATTTCTAATCACGACCTATAGTTTCTGATGCATCTCTGGATTTGCCAACTTCGGATGCCGTATTACAAGCCGCCCCAATATCTCCACCGCACTTGTCTCCCGATCACACCTCTTCACCACCTTTGACATCTCGGTCGTCACCAATACCCAGTCCTGAAGTGGTACCCCACGTAGATACCCTGGGTTCAACTGTTGTCTCCAACACCTCCATTCCAGAGGAGACGGATTCTCTTTGGCCATCTGATCTGGCTGGTCTACACAAGAATTTCAATCTATCAGACCAAGATCGTGAACAAGGCATTCAGCTGGCTGAAATCCGTTCTCTATTGCTAAAATACGGCCCGCATATCCAAATCCATCAATTTGAGTGGGTTAAGTATTCGAGTGGGAAGATCAAGGCAGAGTGGCTCCCGATTTACGAGTTTCGCAAGGTGCAATCCGTAGGTAACATCTGGGATGAATATACCAACGGGCTTGAAGGTTTTCTTTCGCTTCGACAGCTGGACGATGGTTGGGCCGCTCGCTGGAAACGCAACATCTCAGGAATCAAGACCGAATCAGCCCGGAGAAAGCAAGTTACCAACCTCATCGAGCATCTTGCTGCGAAGCCCAACTGGAACTCCTCGCTTGCACTACGTTTTCTGAATGACAAATATCCTGTCCCCTCCCATGATCCCAATCGGCCATATCTGAAAAGCATCAGATCGTTCATCACACACCTCCAGAACAAGAAGACGGGTTCAGCAGCCGTTGAAGAGATTTTCAGCGCGTCCATGAATTACACTTCGTAATTGGTGTTATGTATTTCTGCTCTATTTATCTTTATTCAATAGTTTAGTTCTTGTCTAGGAAAGTTCGTAATGACTAGAAAGTAGAAGAAATATTTTACCCACATAATATAAGTCACTGATGAAACGGAAAAGTCAATACAGAATGCAAGGCGGGTTATGACTCTGAGGCAACTAGGTGAATGGAATGGATATCGAGCTGGTCGACCAGACAAGATGCTGCGAATTGGGGTTGATCTCAGGTAAGCGCTTATCATCGCGTTGTATGCAAGCTGCGCTTTGTACAACCATTGACATCTGTTCACTTCCAGTGAGATGATTGACACCATTCTCACTGTTTCACCCCACATTCCACTTCTCGAAGCCTTCTTCCTGGAGCTATGCACATTTCTTGACAACAATGTGGTGGTCACCTTTGTTCGTGATAGCTCTGGTCCAGATCGACATGATAAGTACAGATATGCGGAGACATCTGATCAGCAGCACGACAAGAGGGGATTTCCGTGGTGGGTCCAGCCATGTCAGGAACTCATCCAATATTTCAATTTCAACTTCTATTGTGTGCGTATCCTCCTTTTCAAGCAAACATGCTATCATACTCACTCCAACGATTTGAATTCAGGCGCCGTGCGAGGCTGATGCAGAACTTGCAAAGTTGAACAGCCTTGGCCTTGTTGATGTTATTATCGTCAGAGATGCAGACGTGTTTGCACTTGGTGCTCTCTGTGTCTTACGGCGGTAAGTGGTTTGATTTATACTATGCGTTCTACTGGCCTGAGTGATTGACATTGCTTAATAGCATCCGCCCTCCACACACATATGCTGTATACACAGCTGATGCCATTGAACACGTTGATGGAGTCCAGCTTACTCGTGGTGGTATCTTCTTGTACTCCTTGCTGAAGGGCAACCGCTACTCAAACCCAATCAACAGCATCAGTTATGAAACTGCATTTGAGCTTGCCCGATCTGGACTTGGCAATGATCTAGTGAATGTCCTGGATGCTCACAACACTACTGGCAGTCTCTCGTCTATTCCTGTCACTGAAGTTTGTGCTTGGATCAACAAATTTCAAGTCGAAATAGTGTCCAATCAAAGCGGCTATTTGACATCGCCAATGCCCGAGTTGGCTGCGAGACTACCAAGATCGTTCCCTTTTCATGGTATCAGCTTGTACAGCCGTCCTATGAGCTCTTGGGCTCCGCCATTCACTCCACCAGATTCAAGCTTATGGATTCCAAGAGAGCCTGTGATCTCCAAGATCGCTGAATTCTGCTCCTTGCATCTTGGATGGACGACTGCTCTTGATTTGGCTCGGAAATTTGCAACCAGTCTCTGGACCGGCGTACTCTTACGTCTTTTGGCTTTGGTAAGCTTATATCAATTCTAGATGCAACAAAGACCCTAAATATTATCTATTCAGTCCGACGTAGTGTATGAACCAAATCTGAAAGTCTTTGCAACTCCATTCCATGCATCAACAGCCAGACAGATTGAGTTCTATGATCATCCAACATCTGGTAAACCCAGGGCGCGACTTCGGCTCTCAACAATTCGTCTCATGAGCCATTTCGACATGGACCTTGATGCATTAAACCACGACGAGAACAATCATCTCACCTGGGTTCAGATTACGGTCCCTCGTCATCACCTCCCAGCTGGTGTTCTTCCTTTTGAACCGGTCAACGTAGCATAATATTGGAGCACAACTTGATTATTTGTTATGATTTTTGTATGTTCTATATCAACTCTTGTGGTATCTATGTATTTGAGCAAATTTCACCTCGGCGGGTATGTGGTTGAAGTAAACATTCTGGATAGTGAGCAAAGAGAATCTAAGTCCTGGAAACGGGATAGTTCTTTTGCCACTGCTGCAGGAATTGTAATAACGCTAATCGACCCAACGGTTTCTCTCGGTTCTGTCCCAGCTCTTTGACCACGTCACCAGCTTCATCGGTTCCTCCAGATCCATACAGCTTGATGAGCTTCATACCGTTCAACGCATCCGCGAGAGAGGTTTCGCGAATGTCGAGAGCCTCCTGGATCATCTGCTTGGTTATGCGAGCAGTTCCGCTCTGAGAATACATCGTTGTTAGAAACAGCGCATGAATCCACAAGACTACAACGTACCGGGGTGTCGTGAGTTTTTCGATGATGCTCATGATGGAAATCATCAGTGAATTTCCAGACTCTGACAATGTCAGGGTTCTGAAGCACCCTGCTTCGTGAGTCCACAAACAACTGATAACCGTCAGCAAGAAGCGCCTGGCTGTGGAGCCAGTGAACAGTCTGTGCAGCAGCGGGTAGGCTGACAGCAGGAGCAGCGGCTGATTGTGAAGGTGTTGCACCGGAGACCCGCCCACATTCAGCGTCTGGTAAAGGCTAATCAATTGGGTTAGATTATTGGCATGAGGAGAACCAACAGCTCCTTTCACACCTCTATGTAGATTTCAATCGAGCTCTCATCCGCGAAACAAACACGGTCAGGGTTACAGACGGCTTGAGCAAGATCTTCATCACGACGGTCAAGAGTAGCGAAATACGTCCTGAATGAAGGCCGTCGAGGGAAAGGAAAAGCCAGCCGTGCAGGCCCTATTTTTTCTTTTTCAGCACACAACGACCAGGAAACAATAGAAGTAACTGACCTCGAATAGCAGAATGGGATGCCTGGATTTGTGCCATCAAAGGCGTGGCCAGGACACAGCGATCCTTCGAGGCGCTTTCAACTTCCATCAGCACAGGAAGGGTGACCTGGATTGCCGATTTCCTCGATGGCATGCACCGCTCGTCTTCGAGGAAGACGTCGATTGTAATATGAGGCTTGCAAAGGCAATAAGCATATGTTGAATCCTATGATGCGTCGAACAGACACTCACTTCTGGCTCCTGCTCCTGACGATCTTCCTCTCTCTCGTTCTCGTTCTCGTTCTCGTCGTTCTTGTCGTCGTCATCCCCTCCAATCCCTGGGGTTTGAGCAGCAGCAGTTGGAGCATCGCGTTCGGGCTGAAGTTGAGGGTTGTTCAAAGGGCCGTCGGCCTGCGATGGTGGTTTCTGAAACCCGTTCTTCTTGTCCAGGATGGCGTCCTTCATGGCTTGTAATTTCGTCTTCGAGAAGTTGAAGATCGGCGTTGGCCAACATTCTATCTGGGGTCGGATAATTGCGGCCAGTTGTTTCTTTGTCAGGTTTCTGGAAGCAGGCCGAGTGTCAGATCGTAGTTGGTAGCCACAGGAATAAATACTCACCTTAGATCCTCCTCAGTGTAGTCCATCGTTGTAAAGAGAGGCAACAACGAATGAAAGGAAGCATAAGCATAAGGCTGCCTTATTCCAGGAGCCCTCGATCTCTAAGCTGCAGAGCGCCAGCCGCCGCCCAGGACGAGTTGAAAAAAAGAGAGAAGCTGACCAGTATTGTTGACAGCAGAGAACAGCGAGAGAGCTGGAGGCGGCAGCGCAGACGGCGGGCAGCGAGGCCAGAGCATAATTGTTTGCACCCCTGTTCGTCGTCGAACGACGGGTTCACGGACGGTCGCGAGCGCCCTCAGACACCAGCGATCGAGGGTGCGCAGGCGGGGTAACCAGAGCGTGACATGACCGTCACTACGCGGTAACCACGGCTCGCGGTCTGGCGCATGGGAACGGGCACGTGACGTAACCTGCCATTTTGGGGCACCCGGCGGCCCAAGATACATGTCTCTAAAGGTCTGTCACTGGTTGTGGTCCGTGCAATTTGTCACGGTCACGGTCACGGTAATCATATGTGACCATGGGCGCTTATCTGCATCTTGCTCTCTTCTCTCATCACCTGCAATTGACCAAATATAAGTAAGGACATGACCGCAGATTCATCTAATCCCTCACGTAAAACGACCGCAAATGAAGCACGAAGACAAAAGATCCTCGCTTCACTCCGTTTACCGGCTGGTGTCAAGCGCTGCAACTTCCTTCTCGTCAATCCCTGTCTCGCTGTCAATCTCAAAGGAGTATGGGTGGTAGACCCATCAATGCAAACCTTCAAGGACCAATTTCCGGCATTCATGAATTCCAAGGGGAAAACACCTTCAAAAGATAGAAAGAACCTGGAGCTCGAGACAACCCATGCTATCTTCGCAGACGTTTTTGTGCTTCCCACCACTCCATACAAGCAAGTACTCAGCGAGAAAGAACAAGAAGCAGAAGAAAGTCAGAGATGTACTTCTATATCTTTGAAGTCTTCCCGAAATATACAATTTAGGCTGGTGAGTAGTGTCGCACCTAAGTCCAACTCACCTAATTAATCTCATGCCGTTGGGACCTGCCTTAGCACGATGCATCCTCCGAGATAAAGAATGAAGACAGGTCCCCTATAGTTGTAGCCGCAGCAGCAGAAAATGGCCGCTTACGCATTAATCTCCCAAGATCTTTCTGTGGACCGCTACACCTCCAATGTACAGGAAGGGTTTGGTACTCAGCGGCAGTCAAGGCACAGATTACACCTCTGGCGGAAGTCGATGGCCATCATTTATCTTTCCTTGGTGACTTCAAGCCAGACCTTTGGTATGGGTGGGAGGAGTGGAAGGGAGACTCTTTTGAAGGATTTGCAGGTCGTGGAGATGCTGTCGATGTCTACTTCGACACTGAAGATTACATTCCTAATACGGATTCCAATTTGAACACTCGCTTGCCTTGGGTTTGGGCTATGCATACATTAGGACTTAAGAATTAGCTAGTGCCGAATTGGTATCCTACAAGAACTTCTTTTGTAAATCTGTATTCACACTCTACGCCTTTTTCTGTTCACTCCTTTTGTATGTTCGAAAGGGGGGGGGGGGTGAACTGTGAAAGTAAGCAGATAGGGGTGCGAATTTGTAAACCCTGTGCCTTTTAGTTGCCACTCTTGGGCGCTTATCCACTTGATTATGGTCTCTCATCACCCCCAACAAACTCAACAACAAATGACTTCAGGTTCAGCCCCACCTTCTTATAATTCATCTGAGAATGTGTCTCATCTTCACAGCAATGCCGCTACGCTTCGCCTTCCAGCGGGTGTTAAACCCTCCAACTTCGTTCGAGTTAGCCGACCAAAACCTATCGTGGGCGTCTGGGTCGTTGATCCGTCAATGAAGATGGCTATTGATGTCTTTCCGTCTTCTATAAATCTGGATAGTACACCAGACTATTCTCTAGACGAGAGGCCAAATATTGAACTCGAATGCACCGCTCCGAATGGCTCAATGTTCGCAGATATTTTCGTTCTCCCTACGCCTCCGCCAACTAGCCAATCAGTTTCTAGCTCAGTGCGTAGAGTGGAGGAATCGGAATGGGCCACTATCATGTTGAAGACCTCTGGGTGGATGAAGCTTAGACTTGTAGGTCCTATCGAAGAATAGCTGGCGTGTACTAAAAATACCCGTTACTAGCATGATGCATCTCCAACGACGAAACATAAAGATAGGTTACCGATAGATGCAAAGGCAAAATCTGGAGGAGCTATGAAGCTCTACCTACCTAGGTCCTTTTGCGGTCCCCTTCACCTCCAAGCGAAAAAAAGGGTCTGGTATTCCTCGGCCATCAAGGCTCAGTTAACACCTCTATTGGAGGTAGATCAAAACCATATGGTATTCGTCGGTAGCTTCGAGCCAAATCTCTGGGAAGGTTGGCAGAAGTGGAAGGGAGACTCTTTTAGCGGTGACGCTGGTGCCGCTTCCATTGACGTTTACTTTGACGATGAAGGCGACATTCCCACTTCTGAAAGTAGCTGTGTTTGCATCTGAGATTCGCAGGGATGAATTGCTTTTTTATTACGTGTGGCTCTCTAAACGGTGAAGTTAATCCAAGGACTGTATACTAGTTTCTGTACCTACCACAGAATCGTGATTCAATCAAAGCACCATATACATTTCAATTCTCAAGGACAGAGCAGGTGAGATAAAATCAGTGGGAAAGAGTCTCTTTCGAGAAATTCAAAGGCCTCGGAGAGTCCATTAATGTTGACATAGGATACACGCCACCTCTTTTCGGCTCGGGCATGGCTAAACAGATAGGGGTGTGAAAAAAAAAACACGTGGGGTCGTAGTCATAAGAGTGTCGTCTGTGGGCGCCTATCCACTTTGTTGCAAACTCTCATCCTTCCATCAACCTCAAACAGAATGACCTCCAACTCAGTGCACTCAGTTCCACCTCCTTATTCGGCTGCTAGTGACGGATCTTCGTCTAATAGCGATTCAACTACACATCGTCTTCCGGACGGTGTGAAGCCTTGTAATTTCGTTCAAATCAGTCGATCGAGTCCCATCACAGGAATCTGGGTCATTGACCCATTGAAAAGGGTGCCCGAAGTACCAGATAATTTGAAGCTCGAGTGTACCAGTTCATGGAAGGCGAATAGCTCTATTTTTGCAGATGTCTTTGTGCTTCCCTCTTCGGGGAAAGAAGACGTACCTGCGCCTAAATCCGGTAATACTGAGGGCTCGGGAGAGCCCAAGCGGACTAATATAGCGCTGGAAGCCGCTGGTTGGATAAAACTCAGACTTGTACGTCCTCTTGATCCGAATCCTGCTCGAGTTCAAGCTAAAATGTATCATAAGCATGACGCATCTCCGCATGCGAGAAAAGAGGACAGGCTCCCTATTACTGTCAGAGTGAAGTCAGGACATAATGTAAAGCTTTATCTACCGAGATCCTTCTGTGGGCCCCTTCACTTGAAAGCTCAGTGGAGGGTCTGGTATTCGCCTGCAGTTACAGCGCAATTGACACCCTTATCGGAAAAGAATGGGGATCATATGGCTTTCCTAGGAAGCATGGATTCAACCATCTGGGACGGTTGGAAGAAGTGGAAGGGAGATTTTCTTGACTGCGACGCTGGTCGCGCTGCAATTGATGTATATTTCGACGATGAAGATTATATCCCTACGACGGACAATAATTGTGTTTGTATGTGAAATGTTGAGACCTTGCTCTTGTATCAGAACGTTTGTAAACAGCGAGAAGGGTCCTATTGTACTATTACATACTCTATGTGATTTTTTTCTATCCCAGTGTACGCCCTTCGATGATATCCTTTTCTACAGCGCTTATCTTGCACAAGAGCAGATAGGGGTGGAAAAATACCATGTGATACGTGCTGGTCACAGACTGTGACTTGAGTCACTTGTGGGCGCTTATCCGCTTGGTTGCGGTTCTCATCGTGTCCGCCGGCTTCAACACGAAATGACCTCAGATTCAGTCCCACCAGCTTATAAACCATCTGAAAATGGTTTTAATGATGATAACATCTCTACTACGCTTCGCCTTCCAACAGGTGTCAAACCTTGCAATTTCGTCCAAGTCAGCCGCCCTAAACCAATCGTGGGCGTCTGGGTAGTTGACCCATTCAAAAAGATGCCGAAAAGCGTACCAAACAATCTGAAACTAGAATGCACCGGCTATTGGGCGGCAAACGGCTGGATCCTTGCAGACATCTTCATTCTCCCTTCTCTAAGGCAGAGCCCACAAGCAGGCTTGGCGATATATACCTCCGTGACTGATTTACAGGAGTCCGAGCCGACTACTATAGCGCTGGATGCCCCTGGGTGGATCAAGCTTAGGCTTGTACGTCTCACCGACCATTGAATCTTGGTCGAGCTCGAACTAAAGTTGCGATAAGCATGATGCATCTCCGCAGGCAAAGAACGAGGACAGGCTCCCCATTGTCGTCGAGGCGAGGTCAGTTCATGCAATGAAACTATACCTACCAAAGTCCTTTTGTGGTCCCGTGCACCTGCAGGCAAAACATAGGGTCTGGTATTCTGCGGCAGTTAGGACGCAGTTGACACCCTTGTCGGAGGTGGATGGGGATCATATGGCCTTCGTAGGAAACATGGAGCCAAACATTTGGGAGGGCTGGCAAAGCTGGAAGGGAGATTCTTTCAGCGGTGATGCTGGTGCCACTTCCATCGACGTATATTTTGATGACGAGGACTACATCCCCACCTCAGACAATAATTGCGTTTGTATGTGATTCCAAATGTATTGACTGCCCCTGTATCTTAACGTCTTGGAACTGTTAAAATGGTTCTTGTATACATATACTTGCCAAGAACTGCGATGCAAATGCTGAAAAGCACCTTGCTAGTGTTGGTATCAGTATGAGCGTCTTGACTCGAATACAACACGTGCGAGTATTGGCATTTCCAGTTTCTTTCTTCTCCAGCACACTCAGCTAATGACGAATACCTGCGAGCTTCATCACATCTTGCGCTTGAATCCTGGGTCTAAACATTTAAGTTGTACCATCTGGACCTCACAAAATAGCTTCGCTTAGAGAAGGTAGCCGTATACAGTAGCCCACGCAGTGCCTCGCTCCGCAGTCCGGAGCCGTTCCATGGAAAGTTACTGCGGATTTGGCTTTGCCGCAAGGCTGTCAAGAACCTAATATAAAGGGCGCCAGAAGAGGAATTGTTCTTTGTTCAGCTATAAGACCACTTCTTTTCTACCTACGATGATCATTGCACCTGAGGAAGCTTCAACAAAAGAGCAACGAATGCAAGGAGAGGTCATCCGAGTTGTGAGTCCTTTCGTGATAAGTCTGGCCGATCGATATCGTGCTGATTAAAATAGGGTGAAGCGGATCCACCTCCGTCTTATGCAGACGCAGAAGGGCATGCCAGCTCATCGCGGTCTGTGGTACCAAGCCACCCTGTCGACAGCAAATCACAACCGCAAAGACCGTTCTCGGGCATTCCTGTGCCCCAAGACATAAAGCCCTCCAATTTTACCTATGTGGCTCAGCAACATCATTCAGTGAAGGGAGTTTGGGTAATCGATCCGGCGATGTCGATTCCTCAATCATTTTTACCACCGTTGGGTCCCGGCGAGACAGAAGAATCGAGAAAGAACCTTGCACTGGAATCTACGAACGGATCGATTGACTCCGATATTTTCATTCTGTCTTCGAACGTCGGCGCCGTGAAAGGGAGAAAACGTATCTTGATCCATGCCGGATCTCGAAATGGTAGTGTCGCAGCACGAATTGTACGTTTACCCGGTCAGTCGCATTATGGGGCTAAATGTTGACCAATTTCCAACAGCATGATGGACCTTCAAGCCCGAATTCCTCTCCTCGGCTTGGCTATAATATCACAGTCAAGTCCCAAAACGGCAGCATCACCGTCCACCTTCCTCGCACATTCCGAGGTCCTATACGACTGAAAACCGTCAACGGCAGTATGAAGGTTTCCGAGGCCATTCGAACAAACTGGACCCAATTCTCGGATATGGGCGGTGTGAGGCGTAGTTTTCTAGGCCATTTCGACGTTTCAGAGTTCACGCCTGGTCAGGAATGGGAAGGAGATGATTTATCGGTGGAAGGTGTAAACGGGGGCATCAAACTGGTATATGACGACGAAAGCTATCTTAATCAGCAAATTCCAAAACCGAAATCAGGCAACTTATTTGGACGACTATTCAATTTCTGATCTCTTCCCGCAGCTTTTTCTTCTACAAGCGGGTTTTTCCCCAGCCTATGGATATACATATGTGTCACGGTCGTGTAGTATATGCTGAATACTTGCTCCATGTCAACCCACCTCCCTGGTGACGTCTCCTCCTGTCTGAACTATTCGACTAATGGAGTACAGTCGCAATTAGCCACGTCCCTTCGCGAATATCTCCTCTCAAGGTGTTTTGGTTGATGTTCGACGCTGATTAATCGATTACCAAGTCTTCTTGATTGGCGAAACAGATGACCATATATGTCTTCTCCCAGTTCGAAACATCATAAAAGACCAGAATCATCCGGCAGACTCGAAACTCATTTCTCCACCCACCCCAATGGATTCTGAAGCGTACTTTAAACAGCACTCTATCGCGGAAGCTGAGCGTCGTAAGATCGATGTTGGAAAGCTTCCGCAGCACTTGAGCATGACTCCAGAGACGATCACGTCCAATGTGCTCGAGATATCCTCGCAGAATTGTGAGTTTGACTTTTCGTTTGTCTCGTTCTTTCGGATCTCTTTGCTAATAGTTCTCAGTGGATAAGAATGATCGGAAGCATATCTTGATCAGAAGCCTGGTCAGTTTGGTGTAGCCTTGCTTTCAGATCTTATTCCAAGTTTGTCCGTCTAGGTTAGCCATCTTCATGCATTCGTGAAAGAGACATCTCTCACAACTGAGGAGTGGACGTAAGTCAGTTTGACATATTTGGCCTGACTAGTTTAATCGTTGGATCACAATTTTAGGATGGGCCTTGAATTCTTGACTGAAGTCGGAAAGATGTCGGCGGATGTTCGACCAGAGTTTATCCTTCTATCTGATATTCTGGGAGTCTCGGCCCTCATGAACTCTATCAACGATGGAAAGCCACCCGGTGCTACACAGTCGACTGTTGAAGGACCGTTCTACACTCAGAACACACAAGAAGGTTCGTATTCCCAAGTTCATGCGTCATTTACTTGCCAAATACTAATCTTGTTCTGTAGTTGAGAATGGAGGATCCATTTCATCAGAGGGCAAAGGCGACTACATGTACTTAGAAGGTAGAATCCTGGACATTCAAGGAAACCCCATTGCGGGTGCAATTATCGACACCTGGGAATCTGACTCAACTGGAACTTATGATGTGGCGGTATGTTTCTTTCTCTCCTGATGCTCGACGCACTCTAATTTCTCTACTTTTAGTCGTCCGACCCCACCAAACCCGAGTGCCGTGGAAGGATCACATCCAAACCAGACGGGTCATACTCTTTCCGTGCTACAGTGTATGTATTTCTTGACACGGCCTTTGAACGCAAATCTAACGGACTGATACTAAGGCCTGTGCCTTATTCCATCCCCGACGATGGGCCAGTACACCGCCTCTTGGTCGCTACAGGGAGACATCCTGTTAGGCCTGCTCATCTCCATTTCTGCATCCAGGCAAGTACTAAGCCATTAATATGATAACGATTGAATTATTCCTATCACCATCAGTCACCCAACTACGAAACCTTGGTAACCGCTCTTTTCTTCAAAGGCGACGCTTTCAATACATCGGACGCAGTTCATGGCGTCAAATCTTCTTTAGTCGTGGTTCGTCTCCATTATCGATCTCCATTATCTGAGAAAATTAGCAAAACTAACTTGAAACTCAGGAACCTCAGCTGATCAACGATATTTCTGTGACCAAGGCTCGAGGATTTAGAGATGAGAAGCCACATATGTATCTCAAGCAGGACTTCATCTTGGCAAACCCCCAAGAAGCACAGGATTATCGAAAGACGCTGCACGCGAAATTGGGTGGGGTTAACTAACTGACAATAGATACTCAGTGAGCTTTTGGCGCATTTCCTAGAACTAATATGAATAACGGATTTTTTGGTTCCTTTTCAGGTGTTATTGTAACTACATTCAACGAATGCCATTATTTTTTAGCCCTTGAAGCTATTGTACGGGCGTATTCTTCCGCTTGCTTGTTCTTCTCTTCAATCCACTGGGTTATGTATTTTGGTATTTCCTTCACCGCATTCTCTTTCGCAGGTACCGGAGTTTCGTACTTTAAAAAGGCTGGAATCACCCCGGTCCATATTTTTCCAGACACGTCTGGATCTTCCAAATCTGCCTTGTCGTTTCCAGCGGTGTACGCCCTTACTTTGGCACTAGCAGACACAATATCCACTTTGATGACCCCAGTCGCCTTCATCTCTGCTTCCGTTGGTGGAACCCTCGAGTTTGCCCAACGATCAGTGAGCACGTTGTCCGTAATCATATGAAGGGCGTAGTTCTTCTCTGCCGAATCTGTGACCAAGGTGGCGTACCCGTGGATGACAGCACTTCGGTAATTTGTGCTGTGATTAAAAGGAGTGAGAGCAAGGACGAGACCATCCATGTGCGTAGCACAGACGCAGATAGGGAGGCCAGGAAGTCCGTCTTCCTCCCATGTTGTTTTTCCTGACGTGGAGGAAATTTTAAAGAATCGAGAGGAGATATGGCCATGAAGATATAAAGTCGTTGGCGATGATTCAGTGGCTCCTGGCGCGTTATACAACCCGAAGCCGCCAAGCATTGGAAGAATGGTCGGAAAGGGATCGTCATCCATTCTGGAAGGCATGAATGAGACATGGAGAACGGATGCGCTATCCACAATATCATGAACGGTCTCGTGGTCATAATTGGCTAGTGTTGGAATCAGAATCAGCAAAAGGATATGCAAAGGCTCAGGAAACCCACCTCGATCCTTAAGTCGATTAACGGCGTTTCGGAATGTTTTCGGATATTGCGATTCTTCCATCGTTGGCTGAAAGCTGGCAAGTGGGCCAGGTCTAGGTACTGAAAGAGGGAGTTTCGAAGCGCTATTTAAGAGCGGTCAATTTGTGTTCATGAGAGAAACTACGGACTGGAGTCACTTGGATCGACCCGTTTAGATGGCGGGCGTCCGCCTTCCGTTCTCGGGCTCCCTGTTGATCGCCAATCAAACAACGCTTTGATATAGCGGCTCTACAAGATAATTAGCTGTCCTCACTATCTGATATTCTCATGGCTGTCAAGTGATTAGATCAGTCTATTTTAGATGTGGAGAAAATCCATTTCATGATCTCTCTGATAACAAACGTCAAGTCAAAGGCCACGACGTCGTAAGCAAACAGTGCTCGCGACAACTTTTTTTCTTTTGAGATTTACTTTACAGGCCAGGAACGGTTGAATCTTCATTGAAGAATGCCAAATTTAAATCACGATTCTTTAGTCCCGGTCCCCTTTAGCTGTGAAGCTGTGAAGTAATTTCACGAGCATATTCTTCGCCTTTTCTGTTGCGCTCCTCGATCCACCGATCTATGTACTTCGGAATATCCTTTACTGCGTTTTCCTTTCCAGGAATGGGTGTCTCGTACCTCACATACGCCCGAACTGTCCCTGTCCATACCCTCCCAGTCACATCAACATCAACCAAGTCGGCCTTATCGTTTTCAACAGCGTATGCCCTAACTTTAGCACTGGCGTCCACAACGTCTATCTTGAGTATGCCAGTCACTTTTATTTCGGCATCAGTTGGTGGCACTCTGGAATTTTCCCAGCGATTTGGCAGTATGTTTTCCGGGATTAAACGAAGGGCGAAGTTCTTCTCTGCCAAATCCGTTACCAAAGTGGCATACCCATGTACGACGGTACTTCGATAGTTAACATCGTGCTTGAATGGGGTGAGAGCAAGGACGAGGCCATCCATGTGGGTGGCACACACACAGACGGGGAGTCCGGGAAGCCCATCTTCTTCCCAAGGGGTCTTTTCTGACGCGGAGGAGGTTTTGAAGAGACGAGCAGAAATATGACCATGTAAATACAGTGCTGAGGATGAAGATTCTGTGGATCCTGGCGCAGTGTACGAGCCAAAGCCGCCAATCATGGGAAGGATAGTGGGAAATGGATCATCGTCTGTTCTTTTAGGCACAAATGAGACATGAAGGACAGGCGCGCCGTTTACAAAGGTTTGAACTGTCTCATGGTCGTAATCGGCTGGAGCTTAGAGTTAGAATTTTACCAATCAAAGAAGAAGCAACTCACCTCGGTCTTTGAGCCTGTTGACAGTACTTTTAAACGTCTTTGTATACTGGGAATCCTCAGCCATGTGATTTAAAAAAATCGCTTTGATACTGTTGGATGTAAGTTTCGAGGTGTGGAGTGCATGTCCCATATCGACGTTATCTTATATCTGAGCAGCACTATCAACTAGCCATGCAAGCCGCATGACAAATCCTTTCAAAGATTGAACTTACTACGTCTTAAAGCTTAAAGTCCGGGGATCCACATGGCCGACGAGATTTTAGTCAGATCTGGCGAATCGCTTCAGAATGCAGCAGCATTGAAATTGACACAGTATATATCGACAGACTTGACTTGACAACATTCAATTGAGGATCACCACGATCAGCACCGAGTAGGCTCTTGAGCAAGAACATTGAAGGTTTTAGCGTGAAGACGCATATGCATGCTGTTAGTCTAAGAACATCTGGCAGTGCAATGGCAGCTCTTCAAATGTAACGACGTCACCTGCAACTGGCAAGGTATAATCTTTGAAATCGCTAGGCGCGCCAACTACGAGAATTTTCTTCTAGATTCTAAGTCGCTGTGGGCCGAAAACATTGGCTGAACGATGTCAAGGCTGACACTGTATCGCGAGGTGTCTTCGGGTTGAGTGGTATCTTCGTCGGTGCTGAAGATCCCCACGTCAGCAGTTCTGTGAAGGTTCAGCATTAAGCGTGACATCATGGTGACTGAAATGCTAGATAAAGCTGAGAAAACGAATAAATGTCGCTCAACGCAAACTCCTACCTGCTAGCAAAGGTTGACAGGCCACCACGAATGAAAGTCTATCGCCAATATACAACGACGCGTTAGCCGTCATGACTCCCCTATCTTGTTATTGAGGAACATACCCCACCAAGCTATTATATCACAGTCAGCAGTTTCTGGAGGTCAATTTGTGGAGTGAGCTTACGTAGAAAGTTAAAATATTTGCCAGGTTGCATAACGCCATGACTCTAAAAACTCAGTTATTATCAGTCTTTTTCCATTTGTGAAGATATAAGCCAGCCTACGCGAAGTACATGGCGCCTGTAAGCAGAGGTTTCAAAACGATCAGATTTTCAATTTACTTTGCAAATAGATAGCGAAACTGACCGTCTCTCAGAATCATCGAGATCAAGGGGATTTGGATGCCTGTGATAATATGATCCCGACGCACTTTGTACGTTTTGAGGAGGGTGAGGCCGAAAATAATAGAGTCATATACAAAAAGTGCTTCCCATGCACCAGCAAGACCTGTAATACGCATCAGCGACTAAGGCAAGTACCGTCATGTCAGGTCGTACGAATTGCACTGCATTTCGGGGATGTAACATAGGTCAGCAGAGCACAGGAAATGGTCATGGAAGATGGACAGACGTCTCTCGAGAAAGTCCGACATGGCACCCACTCCCTGTCTCCGAAGGTGCACTTTTTTGAAAGAAAAGAGCCCACTATTGTATGGAGAACTCAATCAAACTCAGTTAATAAAGAAAAGGTGAACTTACAGCAGATACCCCAATGAGAACAGAGCCACTTCCGACCATGTAAATAAGAATTTTCAGAGACCTTTGGTACAATGCAAATATACGCAATGTCAATAAAACTAGAAGAGGTTATGATTATTGAGTGTGTCACGTAGCTTGAAACAATTGCCTACCTCCAACGAGCACTTGGTTGACAAGTAAGTGTAATTGTCGGAAGAGGTTGTATCGGCGGCAACTGAAAGCTTGGTAAACTAAGGGAGATAAGGAAGAATTTGGGTCGGAAGTAATACCTCTGTGGTTTCAATACATGTCAGCATGCTGAAAAGTGTCAAGTCTTTGAAATATTCACTTCTGTCGGCAAATTCGAGAACGCAAGAACCGTGATGACGATACTCGCAAGGAAAGCGAAATATCTATTGAGGAAAAACCAGTAGGAGCTTTGGGATTTGCGCTTCCTCCAAATGAAATCGACTTCTTGTTCTGCAGCCGTATAAACTTTAAGGGATCCAGTATAGATGTGGTTTTTGGTGTGTCACATACGTAGTGTAATGGCATGGTCATAGAATAGGAATGCTACATGACATACATCAGCTTCTTCTCCTCCCTTCGTGATACGGTTGGAATAACTTACAAATCGAAAATAAGTGTAGATAGTTATGGATCAGTCTAAGGGACAGGCATCAATGCGTTGGCCACTGACAGGTCGAAAGGCTACGGTGAAACCCGAGTCTACTCACATCTCATGCGCTGTTGTAGGGGTGTCATGGTCCAAAGCGCTCATCAACAAGGTGGATGGTGGTGGTCGAAGGTTGATGTGGAACTATTATGCGAGCAGACCAGCCCGCAGGTCGCTCGTTCATCGGTGTTTCGCAAGAACTTCACAATTTAGATTTCTTTGACAGGTGTTCACATGGTTGTTGTTCCAAGAACGATAGAGATCAGCGGGCATAACATTTCAATAGGCATAAAGGACCCATCAACGTATCAATTCCCAGCTTAGACTTGTAGGTCGGCGATTCGCTGCTATAGGTCCATCAAAGAGCCGGACAAGATGATATCAATCGCGAGACTACAATTGTTTTTGAGGAAATTCAGTCAACCAAGGTTGCCAAAGAATAAGTTATTAGTCTTCTCACCCTTGTACTATACCGGTCACGTCTTACGGCTACGCCACCGCAGCAAGTGGATTTCTCGGCTAGTGTGGTTGCCTACATCTTTTTTAGGTATTGGATGACTTCCCGCAGCGTTTAGAAACCTTGATTATTTTCTAGATTATCCCAATCGGGGTCAGCCGAGATGCCGCTACCTAAAGGGAACTCGTTGTCAAGAGAGGACCCATTTCTAGATTTCAATCTAGAAGAGGCTCTCACCCCCCCCCCTTCTAGTTCTAAACTTCGTTTGAAACTTTTCCTAAACGCTTGAAAAGGAAATCGACACGTCACTCGGACTTTTTACTTCTTGTTCCCTGACGCATCCCTGCCTCAGCTTCTTGTAACACCGAATCTATGCTACTTGAAGTTTGACCGTGTCGAGCTCTTCAAAGTGTGAAATGACCTACGACTAATGCA
>MU157884.1:37252-172878 GCA_015657495.1 Crepidotus variabilis | reverse complement strand
AATATTTCGAAGTCCGCTCAATTCTGAGATTTAGAAAATAATCAAGGTTTCTAAACGCTGCGGGAAGTCATCCATTGTCAAATAAACTTTTTCGCTTGGTCGGGTATATGAAAGTACCAATAATTTTTGCGAAAAACAATCATGGTCCTTCTGTTACCCCGTTGCGTAGAAAGCCCTGCAAGTATGCTAAGAACATGGTTGCAATGGCATGACGATTTGGAGTCCAGGAAAAGAACTCATACAAATATGTTGAGCAATTCGTGCAATATCCAAAAAAGGCAACCTGGAATGCGCAATCACCTGGTTTACAACGCCCAGCGACTGAGGATTTTCTCGGGTTGGTAGTAATAAACGATAGGTCGCGCAGAGGACACCAGTTTTTCCCGTTAGCTATTGCCCCACACTCAGTCAATTATTTTAATCTACGATGGCGAGGTGAGAAGCCCACAATATCTCAAGAATTCTGTCTTTGAACATTGCTCGTCTCAGGAACTCGTTTGAAGGCGTATCTTGAGACGCCGTCATCCTGGAGAATCCACTCCCGTTCAAGCCGGTATCCATTTCGATTTGGGTGCCAAATACTCCAGAAATACCAATATAAGGCTCCCAAGAGAGATACCCCAAATCCTGCCACAGGGTGTGCCTGCAGATCCAAATCAACAGAGCGTCAGGATTTGATAAGTAGTGATTAGAATTTTTAGGCAAGTTTTCTCACCCAGTACGGCAGCTTCTCATAAGTCTTCGACCCAGGAAGCGGAGGGAAGAAAGGGACGACCACCAGGAACAGGTTAGACAAGAAGTAGAAGCCAACGAGAATCTTGGAAGCCCGGAAAGGTGGGTTCCATCCCCAGACGGTGTAGGGGCTCGAATGGAGGAGGAGCAAACCGACGGCCACAAGCGCGTTCATCAACGTGAGAGAGAACGAAGACACTTTGATCGACAGTTAGAGTGAGATCGCCCGTCTCATCAAAATTAAACTCACGACTGATCAAGAACAAGTAGATGTCCCCGGGAGGCACGGAGAGAAGAAGTGCACACGAAAAAACGTACTGTGTCGACAAGCCAGTTAAAGGCGCATTGAATGGCTTATTACTTGCAAAGAACGAAGAGAATGGCAAGATGCCCTCGCGGCCAAGTTCTTGGATGACTGGATGAAGGGAAATTGTCAAAGTCTGGGTGATTTTGCTTAATCCTCCTTACCTCGTCCTTGAGCAAATTGACCGGATAACAGATTGCCCAGAATGGAAAGTGCAATAAAAATGCTCAGAGCCTGGCCAAAGCGTTATCCATTGTATCTAAAGTGTGTAAAGTAGTTGACTCACTTGTTCTGTCGCTGGTCCAAATAAGTTCCTGAAGTACAGAGCTCTGCAAGAATCAGCTGGGTTGACGAGGCCGCACTCAATGGTAAGCTCACGCAATCACACGCTTGCTTTCTAGAATATCAGTTTTTGACACCACAGCGAAATATGCGATGTTGATAAGCATGTAAACAGTTGCAACCGCGAACATGGCAAGAGTGGCTGCCCATTTGATTGTTCGAACTGGATCGCGGACTTCCGACAGCGCGTAGTTGGCATTGGAATAGCCTACAAACGACCTGAAGATTGTTAAATTTGCGTTGACTTCGAGGTAAGAACGACTAATACCGACCAAATAACATTGTACATGCCATTCACAAACGCATTTGCTCCGGTTCCGCTACCTTCCCATAATTTGCTCCATCTCAAGTTGTCGGGTTGTTCATATTCATTTCGAACATGGATATCGCCAATGCCTGCAAGGCAAAGTAGGCCAGAGATCGAGATCAAGACAAGAACTGCAAGCTTGAATAAGCCTAGCGTGTTCTGAACTCGTAAGCCCCATTTCACCGTGAATCCGTGGATGAAGCAGATAAACGTGAGGCAGATGAAAGCAACCAAGCGAGTGGTCCAATATGTGGAAGGAATCGATAACCCGTGTAGAAGATCTAACGCTCAGCGTCAACAATCGCGTCATTTCTACGGGAATAAAGCGTATACATTCGCTAAAAACCGTGCTATTTGCCGTTGCTGAGCCCTTAAATTAGAGTTGTCAGTCGTATAAACGAATCTGACAGTGCCACTCACGGTAATGAGGGAGTAAGCTGTAAAAACGCAGGTAATCATAAATCTTGGCCTTCTGTAAATGAATTCGAGGTAATTCTTCTCTCCTCCACTCCTGGGTAAACCCGTCCCAAGCTCAATGTACACCGCCGTGCCACATGCTGCTATTGCAGCGCCGATAAGCCACATCGTAAGAGCTACCCCAGCGCTTCCTGAGGCACGTAAGATATGACTTGGGGTGGCATAAATTCTAGGGTAATGTGTTAGCGCCTACTGCTTGCCAGTAAGCATAAACTTTGGGGTTATGAAAGGACCCACCCTGTTCCGATGACACGGTTGAAAATGAGGAATGTGGCACTGAATAGACCTGATACTCGTCAACGCCGGGTACGCCGCAGAAAACGAGAACTGACTGACCTAGTTGCCGTTTCGCTTTTGGAACATTGTCATACAGTTCTCCATGGCGCGCTATCTTCTACATTAGCGACTAGTTGGGAAATGACCCCTCAGCGACATGCAGTCACCTTCACTTCGATTCAAAGCAACACCATCCAGAGCTGACGTTCTTGTTCCTAAAATGTCATTGTGCAGGGCTGAGCTCGCATGTATTTCCGCCTGTAGAAGTGGTGTCCGTTCATCCTCAGCAGGCAGATTGGGGTTCATGAATGGTCCCTTTTACAGCGGCCGACGAAGTGACGGTGATGCGACATGATCCTCAGCCGCGATGCTGTCGGAAGATCTTATCTAATCAGTAACCTCCTATCTTTAGTCAAATAAAGCCTCGAGGAGCCTCCTTGACCTGATAATGCCGTTAGATAAATTGCCCAGCACGAGAGAGGTAAATTCGGAGCATACCCACCAATTACTATTCTTACAACGGCGGTGATTGCTCCAAGATAATCTGACAGAGATTATTTGTTGAGATTGCGAATTTGCATCTGACTGAATGTTCTTCTCTCATTGAAAGAGAACAGACCCTGAACTTGAGAAATTAAAGCCTGTCGTGCTTACTGAAATCTTGACAGCTTGCTGCCGTAGGCACCCTTACTGGACAACATGCTCCTAGCCCAAAAATCTAGGGCGCGGCTAGCTGTCGCGCTGGTGACCTCACTCTATCAAATCAGGCAGCGTGATCAGCATCGGTTTTCTCCGTAGCGCCGCCCCATATGAGACTCTGGGCTTATATAAAGGATACCTGAAAATCAAACTGCAACTCCCGGTTGTGATCGCATCTTCACCATCGATTTTTGTTCCACACCTTTAAACCATGGCTAACGTTTATGTGAGTACATCTCGACGACCTCATTCCTAATTTGCGAGAGATCGTGGCATCGCCGGGACGGATGCTATTCATTTCGGTTGAAGAGCACAGTAGACACATTTGATGCGGCATAGAGATTAGATATGCGATACCTGGGCCTGGAATCCGAGGAGGCAGGGACAATCCACTCTTATCTGGATCTCTTTGACATCGTATCCACTTTTAAACTCTATCACTCTCTTTCTTTCGACAAGCATATGAAAATTTAAAGTGCTAACCCAGAATTTTACAACTTTTAGTTTGATGTTACTATCGACGAGCAGCCCGCAGGCCGCATCACTTTTAAACTCTACGACGACAAGGTCCCCAAGACGGCCAAGAATTTCCGCGAGCTTGCTACTCACCAACACGGTTTTGGTTATGCCGGCTCTTCCTTCCACCGTGTGATCCCCCAGTTCATGCTCCAGGGTGGTGACTTCACTCGTCACAACGGCACTGGTGGAAAGTCGATCTACGGCGAAAAATTCGCTGGTGAGCCTGATCATATCAATCTCTCAGCCCAAGGACACATTTAAAACTTATTATTAGATGAAAATTTCGAACTCAAGCACACCAAACCTGGTCTGCTCTCAATGGCCAATGCCGGCCCTAACACCAATGGCTCGCAATTCTTTATCACCACCGTGATTACTTCTTGGTTGGATGGAAAGCACGTCGTGTTCGGTACGTAACATATCCACTTCTCAGATATTGAAATCTGACTACTATGATCATCTTAGGCGAGGTTGTTGAAGGTATGGAACTCGTCAAGAAAATTGAGACTCTCGGTTCGTCATCGGGTCAAACCAAGAAGAAAGTTAAAATCGCTGCCAGCGGTGTCGTTTAAACCCCTTTCGCTCTGATCGAGGACGTACGCCGGGCAGATTTATCGTTATTGGACCTCGCTTGTAACCTTTCCTTTTATGACTAAATAAGAATGAAATTGTGGGGTTTGAATTCCATGCGTGATGAAGCCGGCGCGCAAAAAGGTGCAATGATTTCGTGCTGATGATTTTTCTATTTTGGTAACTTGCACTTTACCGAAATCCGATACGTCATCACCGAACCCTATCTTGGAAGATTTCAGCAGAGCCCTCTTCGAAGTTGCTTCGAAGTTCAAGCCGTGTCATTGATTAAACATGGCGGATGTATACGTGAGTAGTGTTTCTGCATTCCAGGGCACCTCTCGGAACAGGAAATGGGTCGAGACTTCCATTCGCAAATTGCAGCTTGGCCAGGGTAGATTGAATCGAAGTCCTGGTCGGGTAGATTAGATCATACGGCATTAACGACATCGTTGACAAGAGCAGGCTAACCAAATCACCACAGTTCGATATCTCAGTCAACGATGAAGAGGCTGGCCGTATTAGATTCAAGCTATATGATGATGTTGTGCCAAAGACTGCTCGCAACTTCCGTGAACTAGCGACTGGGCAACATGGATTTGGATATGCTGGTTCTAAATTCCACCGAATTATTCCAAACTTCATGCTCCAAGGCGGAGACTTCACCAATGGGAATGGTACAGGCGGAAAGTCTATATACGGCGGAAAATTCGAAGGTTCGGTTAAAAGTGTTGTATCTTGCGCATACTGGCTGAACGATTGATATCTAGATGAGAATTTCACAGTAAAGCATAGTAGACCAGGCTTGTTGTCTATGGCGAATGCCGGGAAGAATACCAATGGATCACAGTTCTTCATAACCACTGTGGCAGCCACTTGGTTGGATGGCGCTCATGTTGTTTATGGTGAGTAAAATAAACGAAGCATCAAGTGATATCATATTCATCTTAAGCAACAGGCGAGGTTGTCGAAGGATTCGATTTAGTGAAAACATTGGAAGCGGTTGGGACAGCATCGGGAACACCAAAGAAAACAGTCAAAATCGTGAGGTCTGGCGTTGTTTGACGCTCTTGAACTGGGGAGGGAATTAACCAATTCCAGGATAGCACCAAGTGTACGAGTGAGCAGGATAGTGTCGATTAAAATCTTCTGTACATCTAAATAAGAGTGCAATCATGGTTGAGATATGTGATTATAAAGGTATCAAACGAGCGCCCCCACTCTGCGCCTCACGTCGCGTCCTCGCTCGCTACCCCTTCCTTTCAACTTACCGAAGATGACCACTTTCCCTCTCTGACCTGCTCGTCCTGACCTACCCGCACGATGCAAGAAATCGACCATATTTCTTGGTTCATCCACAATGAAAACGTGCTTGATATCCGGTGTGAAGTCTAGTCCCCTCGAAAGCAGAGAAGTCGTAACCATGACATGAGGATCCGTTTTAACATCTGATATGATTGTTCGCCCAGCTTGCGAAGCCTGATGCTGCCTCAGAAACCCAGTAAGATGCCTGTTCGAGCCGCGACCGCGATGTTCACTCTTGCTGGTCATAGCAACAGATTTGATTCCTTGCTCTTCGAGGTAAGAACACAGTTCGACGACTTTGTTGCTCTTGTTACAGAATATCAAGACTTTGCTGAGCTTGCCCTCCTTTCCCGTGGATGCTTTAGAAGCAGCAGAATCTTCAGCCCAAATCTTATTCACGCGACGAAGAATATCGGCGAATTTGTTTCCGCCTGTCCACGCGACATACTCAGTTTGCAGAGTTTTTGGAAGGTGATGAAGTTGAGGCGAAGCGAGTCGGACAAGAGACGGGTGGTAGTTCTCGAGGTATTGGTTGAGAGAGTTCGGTATGGTAGCACTAGTTAGGACAAGGTTGAAGGGGTATTCGATGGGTGTTGGAGTCGACACGTCCGATGTACCAGATTGCTGGGCCTCGAGTTCAGATGCAGAGATGACGGGAACGGGGTGCCCCCGGGCAGCGCTTATGTCTGCGAGAAGGAGACGCGTCGTCTCCTGGAAATCAGGATCTGAGAGGGAACGGTGTATAATTAGAGAAAAGGCGTAGCACGGGAAGTAGCACAAACATACCAAAGAGAACGTCAGCTTCATCAACGACCACCCATTCAATATTCTTCAGTCCAAGTTCAGGTGTGCTCCACTTGGTAGCCCATCCAGCTTCGAAATCACGTCCACGACGCGATCTTCGTGTCTCTTCTTCTTCCTTCTCCAGCACGACTTCATTTCCATCATTGTCTTCCTTACTATGCACTCTGTCCCATCCTCGGCCTCTCACCATTTCTAACACCTTCATGGGAGTTCCAACGAGTAAATCGACCGAATGCCCTCCTTTCGACACCTGGAACTCGCCTTCACCTTGTGCACCCTCATCAAACATCCCCGCCATCTTTCTCGAAGTCTTGTCCTTAACTTTCTGCGTACTCTTCACGTTTGCTTGACTCGCACACATCACCCTCAGCTTGGTCTGATGTAGTAAATCTTTCGCAAAACCTGAAAGCTGACGCGCAAGTTCGTGTGTCGGCGCCAGAATCAGACCTCGAGGGTTGTGGAGTCTGTTTGAGTGGGTGGAGGGGCGCTCTCCGTCGAGAACATCCTTCTCCGCAACTTCTGCCTCTTTGATGGCTTGAAGCATAGGAAGAAGGTAGGCTATTGATTTGCCTGACCCTGTCTCTGCGGCTAAGAGGAATTGTTTCCAGCCTGGTGTATCTGGAGGATTTGCGAGAAGCCATTGTATTGCGAGAGATTGAATGGGTGTTGGTCTAACATTTTGACCTAATGTTTCCTTGAGAGATTGGACAAATCCAGGAAGCAGGGTTGGTGATGTGAACTGCGTCGGAAGAGTGCTGTCAACAGGTAGCGCTTTGGACTTTCCTTTTGTGTCAGCCGCGACAGACACAGACTGAGCAGGCCGGAAGAATTCATCTGATGACTTTAGGTGTTCATCAACGCTAGGCTGCTCTACTGGTCGCGTGGACGTTGTTGTAGTTGTCGTTGGACGCCGAGAAGATTCAGCGGAACCAAACTGCTTAGGCCGTTCCCGCTGGGGAAAGTCAATTTGTGAGAGTCTCGGCGTGCGAGACCTGCTCTCCAAAGCTTTTGGTTTGAGTCCTCTATGAGGAGCGTCGTCTCTGGAAAAACTAGGTTTCGAAGCGACGGCATACTGACCAGTCTTAGTCGTGGGTTTCAAAGACTTGGTGAGTGACCTGGCCGCAGCTGTGGAGGAGCTCAATAGATATTTCGGCCAAAAAAACAAGAATGCGTACCAAAATCAACAGCTGAGCTGTGAAATAGCGCCTTCTGGCAAACTTGAGAACCAGTGGTGCGTAACATCGACGATCACAATGAGAGCTTGAAGGAAATATTTTGGACGCGCTTGCTACAACCGCACGTGATCGGACCGAGCGTCCCGATACTTTTACCGTTCCATTCACTCTGCCACTATTTTTTCACCCAATAAAAAGCAGTGACAAGTATATCAAGGTTAGAAAGTCAGAATGTAATATTATCCGTGTGGAAAGAATTAAAGAATAGGACAACAGACAGTAAAGAAAATGTCGGTAACAAAAACTATCCGTGGCGAAACGCTAATCAAAAACAACAATGTCAAAGGTATCATGTTGATCATACGCAAAGCTCTCGTAATAAAGTACTCAGAGAAAAGAGTAGTTTTAAGCGAAGAGACCAGCGACACCCAAAGCAGCCAATCCAAAAGCTCCAAGACCGCTCTTCAAGCCGACTGCAGCACTCTTGCCGCTGGGTGACGCTGCGCTGCCACTTGCGGAACCACTAGCAGAGCTGTTGCTGCCTGACGGGCTATCGGAAGCTTGAGGAGGGTACGCAGAGCCAAGAGCCTTGATTTCGAAGGTGTTTGAGGTAGACCAGACCTAGAAGCACTTGATTAACACACGGTGACGGTTCAGAAGAACAAAAATATGTACGTCGGTGTTGTTGATGGGATTAGCAAATTGAACAAACCATCCAGTGCCAGCGGCCTGGTTAGCTTTGTCCTGGGTGACTGTGAGGGAGCATTGGTAGTTCTGCTGCTCGGCAATGATGGCAATAGGGGCTGTTTGAACTTTCACGTCTGTGTTGCCAACGCTGGAGATGTGTCAGAAACGAAGCGGTGATGAAGATGAAAGTAAGCTCACAGAACGGTAAATACAGAACGACTAGTATCTTTGCAGTCCCAGACAATCTCGTTTTGAGACTTGGCAACTAGAAAATAAACGAGAAAGCAGTAAGTAACTCGCTTACATCAGGATTTGCATGCTGACGGTGGAGGTCTCGACACCGTTACAACAGCCATATTGGTTCAAAATCGACTGCTACATACCCCACCAAACGTCTCCATTGGGACGAAGAATCTTGGGAGCACCAGTATTGGTGGCAGTCTGGGCAGCCACGACGGTTGCAAGTACCAAAGCAGGGACGACGTTCAAGAAGTTGACCATTTTTGAGAGGGGTAAGAGCGGGAGCTTGAAGAATTATTAAGTAAAGAATGTGAGGTTCCCGGACGTTGGTGGTCGAGCGCGAGAGATTTGCGAGCGAAAAGGCTGCAAGTGCAGAAAAGCGAGAAGAATGACCTGAGGAAGGACAAGAAAAAGACGGCTGGGAAAATTGGTAAGGGCTGGGACGATCTCGGCAGTCGCCAACCAATCGGGTTTGTCGGCTTCAACAATCCCGATCAGCGAGGCGAGTCTTGTCATCGAGGCCACCATCCTCTGAATAACTTGAGAGCCTGTTCTCAAAGCTGGTGTTCATGTACAGCCATTGTTGGCTGTGTTGCTCAGAGTCGCAATCAAAAGGAGATATTCGGTCCAGACGCGCAAAGTGAGCAATCCTCAATACTCGCTCGCAGACAGAAAATGGTCCAGTCACTCGATTGCAGGGAACTAGGGATGGATCTGGGACTGTTACTGGCGACGACACTGTCAGCAAAAATGTCCGACGTTCACCTCCATGAACAATAATGTACGTACCGAGAGAGTAAGGTCACAGCGAACTGCCAACACCTGGTGGACTGGCCTCACTTGAGAATGACTTCGATATCCACTATTTGCGTATGTCTCAATCAAATCTTCTGCGGATTCTCCAAGAAGCCCTGCAAGCGAATATATCTTGGTAATTCAGGTCTTGTACATAACTCAGTTGATTGATGAGTGTATCCTGATAAGCGGACGCCACGTCGCACTGGTTTTCTCTGTCTGTATCTGGCGAACACCCTTCCGCGGTCCTGCAGGTGTTGTAAGTATGTACTCTTTTTTTTTTTTTTTTTTTTTTTTGGTATCGACAGCTACAACATCCCTACGTGCATTGGATGAACTCTGTGGTAAAATCTCTCATTCCGTGTTCTCGATTCAACTCTTTCAGCCAACTCAATATTTAGGACCTCGACGGTCTTGACGCCCACTTTCAAAACGATCTGCAGAAAGCTCCGAGGATTTATTGCCCTGCTTCAGGGACGTAATCGCGGATCCGACGGAATCCTTCAAACTAGACGAGGTTAAAGCGTCCATGGACCACCATAGACTCAATCCCCATTTACATTAGGGAGTTTGTTGCATTGATATATGCGGTAATTAGTCGAATCCCAACTCATTAGAAGCTTGATTTACTCTTATAGGTCCACGACCAGGAATAAACCAGCGGATGGTTGACCCGAGAACCCAAGAAGTCAAGGAAGTACCTTCGAGCGGAGATTTGGATACTCTCTCAATAAATTTGGCCCTGCGGCTCTCATTTGATCTGACTCGTACGTGTAAGTTTTGACCTGACTGAAGGGAGAAGAGCTTTGTCCGAAGGTCGCAGTATCAGAGGTTCGATGTTTCGTCTACACGTCTCCAATCAAGGTCATCGAAATTAATTTTTCTCTGTTTTGCGAGAAATTTAGTGCCTTGAGGTCTTTTCTTTTCTTTCGGCCAGTTTGTCGACGGCACCTTTCTTCCCGTACCCCATCTCTACCCACATCTACCATCGCATAAGCCACTTCCAAACACCTTAGTCCACCCAATTTTTCTAGCATTACAAACCACAGCCCACACCTTTGTTTTCTACCTTGTAGATTATTGGCAGACCTCGTACTGTGCGGCTTACCCAATTCCCCATTTTTGCGACTACTAAAGGCTTTTATTTTTTGTCAACAATTTCTTTACTCCTGGGTCGCCAACTACTCGCCCCAAAAAAACTTGTCCATTTTCCTGTTGGCCTTCATTGTTCATCGTACTCTCCACTTGTTCCAGCTCTTTGGCCTCTTTGCGTTTGTTTTCCGTTTTCAAAAGCTTTCCGGCCCAAATCCGGCAACTAACCTGCGACTCGATCGACCATTGTCTGTCGCACTATAACTACGCCTCCTTCTCTTTCTTTTCCTACCTTCAACCATATTTTCATCCTAGAAAACTACCCCAGCTTTTTATTTCAACATCAGTATTCCTCTTAAACATGTCACCTTCAGCTATCACTCCTCTTGATTCCGGCGTGAATAATCACAGCACTCAAGCGCCCAGGGTCTGTGATGCGAAACGCGACGTTCCCAGCAGTGGCACTAGAGCCGCAAACGAGAACGGCGTTGCGAAAAAGCAGTCTGATAGGCCGTTATCCTTTGCATCGGTCGTATCTTCCTGTGGTACCAAATCCGCAAAATCGCCTTTATCCACGAAGTCTATCCAAGTCCAAAACAACTCCCCTCAAGTTCACGAACACACACAATCTCCAACCGTCTCCTCTTCTACCTCTGCGTCTCCCACTTTCGTATCCTCTCTTAGCGACATCTCTCATAATAGCGATAATAAAAACGGCGGCATCACCTGCAGTAATTCTGAGGCCGGCCGTGGTGACTCGAATGCCACTGCGTTCATGTCTCCACAATCTACCTTGGGCTCGGTTTCTCCCGAAGTCTCTCTTTACGAGTCATCTCCTCGCTCTTCTGGGCTAGAAGGGTCGAGTAATGGAAGTGGAGACGATGGTTTCGAAGAGGACAGCGAGTCTTCGGAAGTAGAAATCTATCTCGACACCGTCGAATTGGATGACTCTGCGTCTCGCATGCACGTCTATAATAGTGCCGGTAAGTACTTTATCGAGTCCTATCTTCTCTCTTCGTTTTGCTGGGCTATTGGATTGGCTGAGCCATCCACGCCTGTGTCTTACCGCACTGCGAAAAAAGGCGTTTGTTAGGCCGTCTCGGCAGTGGTTGGGCCTTCGATGGCCATCTGGGAGAGCCTCTCGGTTGGACCATGGCCTCTTGACTTTTCCCAAAATACCTATGCGTTCTGTGCCATTTTTTATGCATCGAAACGCGTATCGCGGTTATTAGACCGCATATAGTCACCCCCTGAACGCATACATGGACCTTTTATTGATTTGTTTCAGCTTTTGTGGGCATGTTACTAACACTGCGTCTTTATTTCACTAGCAGATACGTCCAACGGATCTGTTCGTCATAGTTCAGCTACTCCCTCCCAAACGCAGACACCGGTCAAGACTCAGGGGCTACTAGATCACCATTCTATGACAACCGATACCGAGCACATCAATTCGACCTTGAGTGACCGAAATTATTTGACCACTCGTGATCATGGGCCACAGCCCCAACAAGGTCAACAACAAGTTTTTTTGCACACCGGAGCTAGCGGGAATCACAGTCGAGGTCTTGGTGTTTCCTCCATTCCCAAAACTACCAATTCCAGCCAGTACAGTGACGATACGGCAAACAAATCGCTTTCGTCTCTTGCCACCACCAGCTTTTCTCACTCGTCCTTCCCCTCTTCCCAACATCAGCAAGGCTTGTTCGCTCAGCACCCCTACCAGTCTGGCAGTGCGGCGACCGTGGCTGGTTTTAGACAGTTAACGCCATTGCCAGGAGCTCCGATCCACACGACCATTCCGTTGCCCGACATGGATCCAGCCGACCGCATGCTACAGCTTCAACATTTATATGGCCTCTCTCATCCCTCTTCGTCTTCCTCCTCATCGTCTGTACCGTCCGCTATGGAAGGCGCCACCATCGAACTTGCGAACCTTTCAAGACCAACGTCGGGCATTGCCGACGTGCATCAAAGTTTTGGTCAAATGGGGATTAGTGGCATGATGCCATCGCAGAGTCAACTAGCCTTTGTCTCGAACGGCCACTACGCGTCGAACGCGACTTTAGACCGTTCTCCTCCTCCTTCAGGCGCGTCTCATAACGCGTCAGAACCCCACCCTGGCGCGTTCGGCTCCGAAACAGGGACTGATGATGACATCAAGACACCAAACGTTTACATCAATGGCCTCCCCCCTCATTTCCCTGAGGATGAGCTGTTCAAGCTGGCAAACGAGTTTGGGCCAATCAGGAGTGTTAGGACTTTCACGCGACATGTGAGAGATAGTGAAAGCGGATACGGCTTCGTTTTGTACGTCATTGATGAACAGTCAAATCCTCCTTGTTAACATTTTGCTGATGTTTCGTTTCGTAGGTTCGAGAACATGGATGATGCGGAACAGTGTATTATCTCTCTTCGGAAGTACAGGAATTTACATCCTACTTTCTCGAAGGTATATCCGTTTGCCTCTATTTTGTGATGGGTCGCGTCTCATGCTCGTTACAGCAAATTCATAAGATCCCTGGAACGAACTATACAGCTGGCCCCTCGACTTCTTCGTCTTCGTCGTGGCAGGCTTCTCTCAGCTCAGAGAACCTCAGCACTAGTGCTTCTTTCAAAGCCAAGATGGAGAGTCTGCATGATCCCTCAAGCACAAACCTCTACCTAGAAGGATTGCCGTTGAGTATTGATGAAACAGTGAGTTTTTATATTTCTATTCTTTTATGCTATCCTTATGCGCTTTTTTAGGCGCTTTCCGCTCTTGTGACCCCACATCGAATTGTTAGTAGCAGGTTCTTTCAGACGCGGTTGAGCAATCCTCCTAGGATCATCGCGTTTGTCAGGTAGGATTCTTCACGGTATTCGGTTGCTCATGTACTAATCATGCGTTCAGACTTGAAACGCGAATCGGTGCCGAAGAAGTTATTGAGCGTTTACACGGAAGAATGGTCCGTGGGTTGAACGATACTGGAAGTAGAATCTCTGTTAGGTTTGCAGATACTAGCGAGCAGAGAGAATTACGAGTAAGTTTGGCGTTATTTTTGGCGCTGTTCGGGGACTCACCTCCAATTAGCGAACGGAGCGCGCTACCCAGGAAGGCGATGTCTCCTCATCCCGACTCACGATCGCCCAAGCTTCGCTTCTCAACCTTCGGGGTCAAGATCTCCGACCAGAGTCCAAGCTAGCCGCTTCTCAATCACAAACTTCATTCAATCACACTCCGTCGAGCTCTGCTCGTGGCTTCCCGTTTTCAGCATCAGTTCCAGAGTTTTCTACCAACACAGCTACTCATCGAAATGGGTTCTCAAATGATCATCATCATCTTGCTACTGCCAACAATGGGCTCGAGGTGGACTACACCCTTGGTCTTCGCCGTCATGGTGCCATGGGTGCAGGTGACTTGCGTTCACCGTCACCTTACGGTCTCCAACAAGATTTTGGGACTCATTACAGTTCTACCGGGTATACGGGGGGATACGCTCAAAGTACCAGGGATCATTCCAGGACGTTGCTTGACTCTCTCCGAACAAACAGTATCTCCAATCGTGCAAATGGACATTCCAGCGCCTTCAGTGGTGGAGAGGGAGATTTCTATAGTCAAGGGCGAGACTATCATGGATTGGGTACTGGCTTCGCATCGACTCGGCATCTGAACACTGGGGTGAGCCATACCAATCTTCAGCAGCTTCAACAACACGTACTGGCTAGCCATAGTCTCGACGACCTCAATTCACAACAATTTACCCGCCCAACGCCCGCTTATACACGTACGGGCTATACTGCGACGGAGGAGTATATCATGCGTACCCATACTGAGAACGGAGTTGCTTCTCATCAGAGGAATGAACAATACGATCTTGGCCAACAAGAACGACGACGCCCTGCACGATTGGATCTTGGACATGACCGAGGAATACTCGACCCCTCAAGTCAGGGAGCTGGCATGCGAGGCCAACGTTCCGCGATGTCTCCCTCTTCCATGGATCACCTATCTGGTTTCGCGACTATGGGGCTTTCGAATGGAGTCAGAACAGCAGGGTTGACGGAAGATGCGCTCCACAGTGGTACAACCGCCACAACGAGATCACGCCAGCCAGCCAGAATCGCACGCGATCCAGGATCTGCCCCGCCAACCATGACGTCCATGCAAATTGCTTATTCTGCTACCCAAAAGACTGGATCTAGCCCTCCTTTGGCCGCGGTGTCATCTTCGACTGCTGATCATGACCAACAAGCTTTGTCGCCAACTTTTTCTCCGACTATGTCTATGACCTCTCCTAATCCCGATGAAGTTGTATCAGCGTACCACCAAGCATCCGCTGCGCATGCAAGATCGACGACTTTGCCTCAACAACGCCAGACTGTTGCCGGGAGGAAGCCCCGAGGACACTTGTCACACAACAGCATGAGCATGCCTAAGCAGAATGTTGGTACACCTCAGCATGCAAATGTCGCTCGGTTGGGTGGTCATGCAGGCTTAGATGCAGCTCTGAATAACGTCATCTATGAAAGTGGCGAACATACCGACCAGAAGGGTTCTAAATTCGAGAATGGCGAGACATCTGGGCCGACATCGTCTTCACAAAACCAGGGTGTTTTGTCGTCTGTCTTAAAGACTCGTCAATCCGCCTTTGGCGACGTTGATCAATCGTCTTCGGATTCGCCTATGTCCGCTTCGTCGTCGCTTATCTCCCCGACATTGACCTACTCTACTCAAACCCCCTCCACTCTCAGCCCAGCCACTCCGTTCTTTGGCTCGTTTAACAGCCATATGGATGCTTTCGAGAAAGTACCATCTTCCGGACAAACCACGAGTTCATCTCAGTGCAAGCCTTCTCCCGATGCGACTGCTGATGTTGGTGTCAGTCTTAGGGCTTGAGTCGTGATAATCTTCGCTTTTTTGTTTCTATCTTACTTAATTCGCTGCGTTACCTCTTCTCTACATTCTTGGCATTGTTATCCTCGCACATTCTCCTTTGATGATTCTGTGTATTGTTATTATATGTGACCTCAAGCTTTATAATGTTGTCACTATTTCTTGACGCCAATTACTTCTATTACTATCGACTACAACTTGTATTAGCAGCCATCCTAGCTCCTTGTTGTTTGTATAACTTTACATAAATATTGAATTGAACATCTTGAGTAAAGACGATTGCCCTACATCATGCAAATGGTTTCATCATTTGACCATCACACCGCCTGCACTTCCAGGAACGATATATTCACACGTTGTGAATTCTGCTCCTTGCTCGCAACATATGCCTATGCTTATAGATGTTCCAACAGAAATTTGGCGACATATAGCTTCTTTTCTAGAAACCGAAGAGCTTTGGGCAGTTCGAAGCGAGAACAGAACTCTCTGGGACGAAGCTTGGAATCGGGAGTGTCGTTTGTTTCGAGTTTACTTTCCTGTTCTCGACGAAAGAGGATTGCATAATATGGATCAACTTCGGTGAGAGTTCCTTGAACCCGTGGTCCTGAATGTTGTAAATAAATGTTGTTTTCAGGAGGCCCATGATCGCCAATCGGGTCCGAGAGGTGTTACTCAACGCAAATAAATTTTTGCCACAGCGTTCATCCCTATTCCGCCGCATTCTTGCTCGCCCTATGAGCCGACGGAAGTTCTCACTGAAGATCTTTGGGCCAAAGTTTACATCTCAAAAAATGACTGATGGCCTCAAAGCAATCATTTCTTCGTTCCCCAACGTCTCTTCTCTTGAAATCGACATTTCGACAGCCAGTAACCGGTTTTGCGAATGGGTGATACCCGTTTGTGTTACGGCTCTCGATTCATTTATTTTGACTTTACGTAGTCTATCGATCTCAGTCGTTCCTTTCTCTGCAATCACTTCACTTCTAGATCACCACACTTTCATGAATCTTGAGAATTTCTCCCTCCACCTCTTCGTTAGTTCCACGAAGAACACCCCAGAAGGATTTGCAGAGTTGCTCTCCGGTAACATCATACCCTTTATCCAACGACACACAACCACTCTCCGTTCTTTATCCCTCCACCCCGTTTATCATCCCAGCTACAACATAGTGCCCTTATTGGCTTGCCTGGAAAACATCCAGAATGTCCGCGTGTTTGATTTCAAAGTGTGTCTTACCCATAATGATTGGGCCCGTGGGTTTGACAAATTTCTTGGTTCCCAATCCTTCAGTCTTCAAACGCTCCGCCTTGCGTTTCCAACAGTCCGCGATGAATTACCCCCAATCTCCAACCTTCTCTTAACCATTCGTTCACCGCTCCCAAACTTGACACGCCTAGTAATATCCCATGATTGGAGTGCAGAAGTCACCACATCCGCTACGGTACAGCTCTGTGCAATGTATTCTGCGACGCTCAAGCAACTGGAGTTTGCTCGGACAAGCCCAAGGCTCGAACCTGAGCACTGGGACAAACTTTTCTCCAAAGCATGGCCTTGCCTTGAGATGCTGAGCCTGCCATTTACCAAAATTGGCTTGAGCATGATGGATGATATAGGCAGTTCGGATAAAATTCCGAAGTTAATTACGCTTCAACTATCGGCGGTTGGATTCTCTGGTTCTGAATTGGCTCATAATGCCAATAACACTTCAGTAAGCTCTCTAGCTTGTCGTCTAGGTTCATGCTGACTAGTTCACCATCAGTTCATCAACGAAATGAAGTCCCGGAGATACAGAAACTGCAAGCTCCGATTTCTAACCGTCAGAGCGCATATGGAATGGCCAGGATTCCTCGAATATTTGTGGGTTATATTCCAAGCGTTCCCTACCCTGTTGGAAATAAATGGACACCCAAACCCTGATCTTATATGCCCTCTTGACATTCTTGAATTCGCTTTAGAAAATTTCTTTGAAGATTAAACGGGGTTACATTCATCGTGCTTGAGTTTATCATTTCTTTACCCTCTTTCCATGTTATATATTATCTCCAAACTTAACATGATCATTTACTCTGGCCACTGTGCTTCTGTGCGACGTCATTCAAACCTTGGAGTTCTCAACCAGGCTATCGTCGATGTAATCACTACCTTCGATCGAACGTCGCATTGTGCTGGTTGTATCTTGAACATTGTGTTCTTTTTCCCGTAAATTTCGTACTAATTATCACCCGAGCAAAAGAGACGAGATTCAACTTGAAACGTGATCGTCAGTCTCGATGAATTTCTCCAACATCCATCCCCTTATATCCTTGGTCAACTGTCGCTGGTGCGAATACCCAGCCATGATATCCTGATACTGATCATTGTGGACGCCATTCTTGTCGACGACAACCCTAAGTTTTTGCCCTCCATTTCCAAGTTTCTGCGCCACCTCAAGAACGTCGTCTCGAAGGCACTCTTTCTCTCCAACACTGATCAAAATCCTGTCGACCACGCCAAATGTGCCAGAAAACCATTCATCAGGAACGTTCAGGGCTTCCATGAAATAGGAGGCCTCTTTCGAGCTGTTCAGAGAAGGCCGATTCTGATCTCCAAGATAAGCCCAGGTGGAAGCAGGTAGTACATCGCTGTCGCTGTTTGCAAGATGCGAACCAGTTTTTCCGTTCAGCGAGACCCAAGGTGACATGATGCAGAAACTACCAAAGCGATCGCCTCGCTGGAAATTGAGACTTGGAATAAATTTGTCGGATAGAGGGTGAAGAATGTAGGAAAGAAGCTGGAGGATGAGAGCACCTCCGGCTGATTCTCCAGCTATATGTATGTTCTCTGGTTTGATTCCAGAAGATCTGAGGTGGTTTAGGGCTAGAATTGTTTGTTTAAGCTGAGTTGGGAAGTATGCCGTCGGAACAAGAGCTTTTATCCGCGAGTTAATGAAGTATTGAAGGAATTCGGGAAGATACTAACAATAGTTGAGCGTCACAAGGCCAACTTGACGCCTCGTTTCATCATTAATGGAATCTACAGTTTTCTTCCAAAAGGTGGCCGCTGGCTCCTGCATTGGCAAGCAGTAAACACCTCCTAAGAAGTAGAGTTCATCAGAGATGAGATATATGGGTTCTGTGAGCGAATCAAACGGACCATGAATGTAGAGTATAACTCTATCTGTATTTCTTTCGGTCATCCATAGCAGACGAGCGTCATCCCCTAGCTCCTGGACATCACGCTCAACACCGTGTTGTTTGGCCCATTTTTTGTACACGCTCAGAGTGGTACCCATCACGAGCTGCATTTGAGGTACGCTCATGGATGAACTAACGTAGCGGAATGTTGCATCTGTAAGAACACGACGCCAGGGTTTATGTGCGTTGTTTTTCGAAAAGAATGACAAAAGTAGCTGGGAACCAGCAACGAATGCTTTTAAAGCCACGGTATTTGTTAGCCTAGTCACGTAGGGGAAAGTGGCGACTCACGTAACGCCGACATAATGCAGACAGCTTTGACGTAGTCGATCCATGTCACAGACGCGTATTTCAGATTGTGCTGGGGCATACTCAAGTAGCTATTGGTTAAACACCAAAGAGAAAGTTACATGTCAGACAAATCTATATCACTTCAATGGCGGTGATATGGAGGTGATTCGCAGTCTAAGGTCCGACAACTGAGCAAGATAATGTCAAGACTCAAGAAAAGAACATATGCACACTTTTTCTCAACTCTTGACCCTATATAAATATCAAGACACTCAAGTTTCTCTGTTTAAATCGTGAGTTTTCTTGATTTGCTGTGATCCTCATGGAAGTTGAGGAGAACTCTCGTGCCGGCGGTTGCCAGTGGCTCATCAGCCGAAGTTGCCGCCACGACCTCGCGCCGAAACCACTTGCTCTTGAGTCTTGACCGCCACCGCATCGGTGATTTCAACTCCTGTAGAAAGTGTAACGCTGAGGTCAAAGATTTCGAGAATGTGATCTGCAATAGTTTTCTTGCATACATCAGCATGGACTTTCGAGACTTTCTTCAGGTTTAGTCTTCGATTTATTGAAATCCGAGGTGTCGGTCTTTTCTTGACTCTTTATATTCCCGGGAAAGAATTCGAATTCTTTGGACAAGTCATGGTATCTAGTTTTTCTCTGACCTTATGACTTGGACGGACCGACAAGCCCCGCTTTTCGCGTTTTCCTAAACATACGTTCATAAAGGAGCTCACAAGCTGAGGTCGCTTTCTTGTGTTGGACAGCGTTGTATCTAACATGGTTTCTGGAAACCTGATCCTTTTTTTAACAATCTGGCTGCTCCAGATCACCTCCCAAGCTCAACGCGTTACCCCAGTGACATCTCATCTTGGACCAGTCATCGATTTAGGCTACACTGCTTTGGTCGGGAATTCGACGTCACCAGCAGGAATAGTCAACTCCTCCGTGACTTTCTTTGGAGGTATTATTTATGCACAACCACCACTTGGAGATTTGAGGTTCAGGGCTCCAAAGAGATTGGATGAGGACTTCAGTGCACACGTGACGCTGCTTGATGCAAGAGGGTGGGGTGGGACATGTGTGCAGCAACCAGCGGTTGAGGGTGTAGGCCAAGAAGGTAGGTTACACCTTCGACATCGTACTCTCTTTCAGCTCTGATTCAGTCTGCAGATTGCTTGAACCTTAATATATGGAAACCATCAGATGCTAAATCTGGTGCCAAATTACCGGTTGTAGTGTATATTCATGGAGGAGGGTTTTATTTCGGTGTAAGCACATTACTTTTGTTTTTAACAAAGAGCTAAGTCGGATACAGAGCTCGCCACAATTCCCCATGTACGATTGGGTGAGCCAAAGCGGTCAAATTGTTGCAGTCTCGATGGTAAATAAATAACATTTGCTTGGTTATTTCATCTGATTGCTTTGACATTCAGAATTACCGACTCAACTTGTTTGGGTTCTTGGATGGAGCTGCTGTACGCGCCGATGGTACTGCAAATGCTGGATTGTTGGACCAGAGAGCGGCAATCGAATGGGTTCAACGCCATATCACTCATTTCGGGGGAGACCCAGAAAGTATCACCATTGCGGGGGAGTCTGCAGGTTCGTACCTTTCACTATCGCACCTTTGAAATTTCTTATTGTAAACTTGCAGTAGGAGCCGCTGTACTACTTCAAGCTACTGCATACGGGGGAGTTAAGAATCCACCGTTCAAGAGAGCAATCGCTCAGTCGATAGGTCTCTATTCTCTCCCATTACCGGACGAAATTGAAGGCGTATTCAGTGAGCTGCCGATTTCTCTCTTTAAGCGTCTGATGGCAGAACTGATATCAATGTATTTCAACGTGTAGATAATGTTACCAGTGCTGCGTCTTGTCCATCTAACGGTACTGAAGCACTGAAGTGCCTTCGAGATGCGCCTCTTTCAACTTTAATCAAATCTATCAACAACGTGAAGAACAATTTCTTGGCTCCGACTATTGACGGTCCTGATGGCTTCTTGCCAGGTCTTCCTTCAAAACTAATCGCCGAAGGAAGGTTTAGTCAGGGCCTTGACCTCATCGCAGGTCATGTCACCAACGATGGTCAAAATTTTGCTGGAAATCCTGCTGATTTGAACAGCGATGCTGATGTAATTGCTGCTATCGTTAAGCGCTACAGGCATATGGTGCGTCCGTAACCCTGTGAGTAGTATATATCGGTTGTTTTGACGTCCGAGTTTCGAAGACGAATGCGACCTTGGAGAAAGTCTTGCAAATTTATCCTGCCCCAGGATTGCCGAACTCTCCGTTTGCCACTCAGTACGATAGAACATGGACAATTATGCAAGAGATAATCTTGGCATGTATGTAGGTCTATCTTGGTCGTTGTTGTTGTAAACGTTAGGCATTGACGTTGAGTTTTCAGGGACCAGCATTGGGTCAACGCCACACTTGCTCGAGGAGGACAAAAATTATACTCATATAGGTAAAGTGTGGTTTTGTCTGTGGTTTCAGAGTTAACAGCGCGTAGATTTAATGTTCCCAACCCTGTGACTCGGGCGGCAAATCCATATATGGGTGCGATGCACGCTTCAGACGTTTACTTTCTTTTTGACGGAGCAACGTAGGTCGTTCATTCAGAGTCTTCATCCTCGATATTAATTATACCACGCGAATTACAGTGGAGCCACGCCGTTCTTTGCGCCTTTCAATGTTACGGAAGCCCCGATATCGAAAGAAATCATCAGTTATTGGACGTCTTTCACTCGGACAGGAAATCCGTCCACTTTCAAGACATTGTTCTCCCCGATGTGGCCGACATTTAAGGGTACAACAAGAGTGGTGATGAGCGAAGACATCGGAGGAAATGGGAGTACCACTTCCAGCGTGGTTGAAAGTGTACCAGTCATGGAATCTACTCGGTGTGTGTGGTGGATGAGTCAAAACGAAACTCGTGTATAAAAGCAAGGCCTGGCTATGTCACGAATGAACAGCTAGAGAATAGAGATCAGAAACGAGTCAGACCGAAGTTCGATCCGTCGAGAAACTGTCAACGATTCGTGACTAAGATCTAGTTGAACGAGTCAACGGAAAAAAGAGCTCATTGCCGGTGGCTGTGAGATCGGCGATCAATTGGTAATCAGCTGAAGCCTGCTAGAAAAGTCAGGCAAATCTCAACCTGCTCAACCAAACTTCCAACCTTGCTCATCGTTCACAACGAAGATGGAGGCATCGAACACATCTAATTCTACGACGGGCGCCATTTCTGGGTCTCCTATGGCCGAAGGAGGTTCATCAAACAATAAGCCACCGCGGCGGCGACCACAGAGCCGCCCAAATCCTCCACCAGGTGCAGATTCTGCGTCTGGTGAACCTAGGCAAAATTCAAGGCATAGAGGGCCAAGAAAACGCCCTCACACGCTTGACAATGCGCCTAACTCAACTTCTCAGCTTTCAGGTGAAGCAGGCTCAGTGAATCCTTCTCTTTCGACTGGTGATGTATCAAAGAAGCGAGTTCGGAACAGACGACCAGTATCCAACCCAACAAACACGGACGCTCCTTCAAATTCTGGCCCTCCAAATGCGCGTCAAGAGGGCTCAAGGCGTAGAGCCAACTTTGGAGGTGGCTTGACAACGCAAGAGGAAGTTCGATCTACTTCTGATCAAAAACCTTCGGACAGGCGGCGAGGAAAGGCAAGACCAGGTCTTCCTGAGGGAGATGATTTGACATCAACACTCATACGCGAACTCAGCACACCTCCATATCCGGATTGCCCAATCTGTTTTTCATCCATACGACCAGAACACGCTATTTGGTCGTGCTCACCTTCTATCCCGATCGTTGTTTCCAACGAAGCGCAAGTTCGAGAATATTGTTGGACTGCCTTTCATGTCAGATGTATTCGCTCTTGGGCGGATAAGAGTGTGAAAGAAGTAGCAGACGCCTGGCGCGCTCGGGGTGAATCAGATCGAAAAGGGGATTGGAGATGTCCAGGCTGTCAGGCTAAACGAGAAACCGTTCCGGCAGGTTATTGGTGCGTGCATATTTGATATACATTCTAACGACTCGGTAACTCATAATTCTTCTAGGTGTTTCTGCCATTCAACAGCCGAACCCAAACCAGCACGCTTATCAACACCTCACTCTTGTGGCAGCTCTTGCTCACGAACTCGCGAGAGCGGATGCGGACATGCTTGCCCAATGCAATGCCACCCAGGCCCATGTCCACAATGCCAGATTACCACTCGTCTCAGCTGCTACTGTCCTCGCAAACAAGAAAAAGTTTTCCGATGTGGTATCGACACTAGAGGCAAAAAGAGAGCTCTGCGTGATTTGTCTTGCGGCAATATCTGCGCTCGACCGCTGAATTGTGGTAAACATCAATGCCAGAAGATGTGTCACGATGGTCCTTGTGACGACTGCGATGTGATGGAGGTTGGACGATGTTTGTGTGGCAAGGAGAAACGCGAAGTTCGTTGTGGAACTGGAGAACAAGTCGAGTCTTTCGTAGAAGGAGAGCCTCCTTGGGTCGGAAGGTTCACTTGTGACCAGACTTGCAACCGCTTCTTTGATTGTGGAAAACACACGTGCCAAAAACCTTGTCATTCTCCCTCTTCCAAACCGACCATTTGCCCACGTTCGCCCTCTCAAATCACGCATTGTCCCTGTGGAAAACACACGGTCGCGCGTCAATCTTCATCAGACGCTTCTCAGTACGACTTTCCAGCTCGTACCGACTGTTCTGATCCCATACCCACCTGCACCTCAACTTGCTCTAAACCTCATCCATCATGCGGCCACCTGTGCACGGGCAAGTGTCATACTGGTCCTTGTCCGCCCTGTAGTGTTCAAATCGTACGACCTTGTCGCTGTGGTGCGACAACTCGAGGTCTCACTTGTTTTATGATCCATTCTGACAAGAACAGTCCGGAGGAGAAGGAAATTCTGTGCGATAAGCCTTGTCAGGCTTTGCGGGCCTGCGGAAGACATCAGTGTAGGCGTGTTTGTTGTCCATTGGCTTCGTTGGCTCTGGGCACGGGTCGGAAAGGCAAGAAACGAGCTCAGACGAGTGTTGAGGATAGTACCGGGATTGGAGAAGAGCAAGGAGGGCTGCATGAATGCGATCTAGTCTGCGGGAAGACACTGAGTTGCGGAAACCACCGATGTGAGATGAAGGATCATAAAGGTGGTTGCCCACCCTGCTTGAGAAGCTCGTTCGAGGAGGTTTGGGCTTTATTCGAGATGACATGTAGTCCTGATTTCATGATTTTTATTTGTAGCTCATTTGCGCTTGTGGCCGAACCGTATACGAACCTCCAATTCCCTGCGGCACTCGGATGGAATGTCATTACCCATGCCCTCTTCCTCGTACAATCTGTGACCATCCCAATACTTCTCATGCTTGCCATGACCACGACGTTCCATGCCCACCATGCCCCCATCTTACGAATAAGGCTTGTGCTTGCGGAAAGAAGATAGTTACGAACGTTCGGTGCTCGTTGGAGACGGAGAAGGTGTCCTGTGGAACTGTTTGCGGAAAGTTAGCTCATGATTGGTCGCTTTGAGAGGTTATGAAGGTGCTGATATCATATTCTGTGTAGGTTAATGTCCTGTGGCTTCCATCACTGCGAACGTCTATGCCACGGCGATGAGTGCGGTGCTTGCGTAGCACCTTGCGGCAAATCTCGTAAATCATGGTTCGTTCTATTCAATTTCACCATCGCAGGTGTAGATGAACTCCATTTTTTCTAGCTTGCCTAATCATCACCCTTGTACTGAACCTTGCCATGCACCATCTTCCTGCATCGAATCCGAGCCTTGTCAAGCCCTAGTTACTATTTACTGTCCTTGTGGGCGTATCAAGCAGTCGGTCTCTTGTGGTCGTACATCCTCCAGCGGGCCAGCATCACGCGTAAATCAACAAATGTTGAAGTGCACAAACGATTGTCAGATCGCGAAGCGAAATGCAAGGCTGGCTGAGGCACTAGGAATTAACTCTGAGGCTAGAGAGAAGACGAATGCTGCTGTGGTTTACAGTGACGAGCTTTGCAGTTTTGCTAGACTAAATGGGAAATTTCTTCCTATCGTCGAGAAAGCTTTCGGGGAGTGAGCATCTTCCTTCATCCGAGATAACGACTAGCTCTGACATATATTCCAGCTTTGTACAATCTGACAAACGAACACAAGTTCTACCTCACATGCCACTGGAGCGAAGGAAGTTCGTACATGATGTAAGTCGAATATTGCCGATCCCTTTATGTGTATTTCTCGACATTAGACATCTGACTGACGATGGACCTTCTCAGCTGGCATCAGTGTACAGAATGGACACTCAGATGGTGGATCAAGAACCACATCGCAGGTTTGTCACATCTTCAATCTTTTTGACACCCAACATAAGCTAACATCCCGAATCGTTTATTCTCATCTGGCGTTTCTTCGGTATTTTTTCCGTCGCACCTCATGATACCTTGACAACATATGCGTATGTCCAATTAGCGTCCAGCTCCTCAGACGCCTTGACACTCGGATACCTGCACCCCTGCTCTCAGCACATATTTCGATGACAGGTCCTGCGCCAGGTTTAGGCAAATTGGCAGATTTGAAAAACCTGCGAGGGCCAGCTTCTTCCACCAGTTCGGGCGGTGTTTCTTTATCGACCAATTCGTCATCATGGCGCTCAGCAAGTGGTGGAGGCGCAGCTCCTCATGCTGGTGCTCCTGCCCAACGTGGATGGGCCTCTGTTCTTGCAAAGCCTTCGCCGTCTTCGACTCCACAGATGACACCTACGAGGGCGTTAACGCCTCTCGGTGGACGGGCCCAAGCAGCTACAACTCCTGTGATAAGAAGTGCTTCTCCCATACCTCGGGTTGTGACACCAATACCTGCTGCAACCAACATTGTTCAAGAAAACATCCCTGATAACTGGGAGGACGAAGTGTAGATACTTATCGACATAGATAAATAGATTTTGCCGTTTTGTTCATTGTCATAGAGGAGATTTTGAAGAACGATGACTTTATTCTTGTATTTCGAAAACTGAGAACAGGTGTTGCTGAGAGATTTTTCAAGTGCAGAGAAATTCTGGCCAGTAGGGTGTTTAAAACGTTTATTTGAATTTTTTGATAAGAAAGGTTTGCCAACTAGGCAGTATGATACACAGATGCGCGGAATACAGCTTCCGGCGAAAAACCAAGCTATGGACAGATGAAAAGTTGATGTCTAAGAGTGAAGCGGGTGACAGAATAGAGTCGAATAGTGCTACAGTTACCAGGTATGGCAGACGCTCCAAGGCGTCGTCTAGATAAATACCCGAAAACTAAAGAAACAGAAGGTTGAGACTGTAAAGAGTGTGAGTGTGATAGGGTGTACGAATGTCGAAAAAAGCTACAAGAGGGTTGTGCGAATAAGCTTAAAAATGGCGAATCGAGACGATATCGAAAACCAAGCCCAAAGAGAGTGAAAAAGATTGGAGTGTAGAAATGTTCCTGGAGGCCAGACGATGCAGAATGAATGAATGTATGAATGATGTGCGGAATGGCAAGATACGTGACAGTGGAATTTTGGATGAGCGCTGAGGAACGAATGCGTTTTAAATTTGGTCGTGGGTGGCAGCTTCAGGCTCGCGTTTCGCTTCCGCGTCGCGTGTGCAAGCGTACTTTGTGCAACCAGGTTCGGGAACTGGCTCCGGAATGGGCTCGGGCTCCCGCTTTGCCTCAACCTCGACTTCGGCGTCGCGAGTGCAAGCGTACTTGGTACAGCCTGGCTCAGGAACGGGCTCGGGTTCAGGGATGGGTTCGGGTTCAGGTTGAGCTTCACGAGTGCAGGCGTACTTGGTGCAGCCAGGCTCTGGAATTGGTTCTGGGATTGGCTCAGGCTCAGCTTCGGCCTCGCGAGTACAAGCGTATTTGGTGCATGGCTCAGGCTCTGGGATGGGTTCGGGTTCGGCCTCGGCTTCCCGAGTGCAGGTGTATTTGGTGCATCCAGGCTCTGGGACTCGAGCCTCGATATCAGCGGTAGTTGGGATTGGTGCAGAAGAGACCAGGGTGGCTATTTAAGAAAAATAAGAAATTGTTTTGAATTTCAAGCGAACTTGTTGGCAACTTACCGAAAGCGAGGAAAGCAGAAACAGTGAGTGCTCCGAAACGCATATTGATAGATATTGCCGGGTCAAGGAGGGAGTGTAGGGGTTAAGTAACTCAAACGACCGAGGAGAGCTGAGGGGATGACGAATATCTTTGGAAGAAAATCCATGCTTTATAAAACGAAGAGATCAGACTGAAGGCACCAGTTGGACAAGGGGAGAGGCCAAATCGGGTAGCGGTGAAAGCGATTGATACTTTCGTGAGATATTCAGGGAGGACGAGACAATTTAATTAGGAACGGATTCTGGTTGGAATTCGCGGCAAAAACCTGGCCAAATGACAACGGGGGCACAGAGCTCGACAAACGCTCGTCCAAATTCGGCGCTTGGTTTCTTGTTCCCGATATGGAAATTCGTTTGTTGGTAGAGTTAGCAATCGATGAGCTTTGGCAAGTCAATCGAAAGCTCCTCTTTGCTGAATCGCTGAGATGACTGGATAGAGTGAAAAATCCAGCTGTAAGGTAGTTGAAAAGACTTAAAAGTTAGGTGTTGCTTGGTATGGTGACATACGAAAATGGTCGATTTGAAGACATCTCTGACCAGATAGAACCACATTTACTGGTTATAATTGACAAGTTATCTTCTCTCCGACCTTTTCTGCACTACATTACGCTGACATAAAGTAAGAGAGCGGTCAGGAAAAGGATTCTGGAGGAGAGTTGGAGGCAAGATCATGATCTGTCTCGGCGAAGTGCCTCCGCTGATGTGACTGATCATCAAAGTACTGTTATTTTTCTCAGGGTCAAATTCGTAGGTACCTTGTGGCGCTACTCCCACCCATGAATTCGATGTTCTAGAATAAAAGTCCTAGTCCCCTACCACAAAGTCATCGATATAACCAGAAAGCTCCAAGAAATGTATAGGTATTACGCGCACGAAGTATGACCCACTCTCCAAGGTTCTAAGCAATCTATCACTTCTGAAAGATGCCTCATGTTTCTCCCTTTGTCCCAAGCCTTCTGCGGGCACGTTGGGAACAGCTGAATCTGGCAGCTCCTTGGTCTCGAGATGAAGAATTTATTACAGGTGAACGCTCTGATCCACTCAGTCGATGGTGATCCTGCGAAGTATTGACAATTTCTGTGCTTCCTGAGAGCTTACTATCTTTAAGCGGTCTTGAGTCCCCCGACCAACAGATCGGGAGGGTATCTACTTTATGTTTGTTGATCGTGTCTGTGCCGTTAAAGCCGCTGATGGTCTGTCAGTATATAGGCTGAGAGCCTGAGAGAGGTGTGCTGTCGTGCAGTCGCATTTTCTGTGCGCCGGGTTATGTTTCGGAAAGGTAGTTCGGAAGCCATGATTCTAAGGCTGTCTTTGTTTTGTGCCTTTTCAAGGTTCAAATTCTAACTTCTATGTATCCTGTTGGATGATTTAAGAAAATATTTACAAGAGCCACAAGGCATGATGCAGGTCTGTCGGTTTATTCGGAGTCCTTCCTGGGTTCGACAAGGCCGGCGAAAAGGTCACTCTGAATCCTTTCTCAGAATAGCAAAAGGCGTCGGCTCGGAGATGAACGACATCTAGAATGTGAAGCTCAGCGTCCCTCCAGCTCACAGCTACCCTATGACACCCCGAATCGCCGATAAGGTACTCTAAAATGTAAATCCAAATGGGATTACTTTGTTTGAGACTCGTCGGGATGGCAAAAGCGCTTGGAATAATCGGCATTGCAAAAGCAAGAACCCACGGAAATAACATACCCAGAAGTTTGGGTGGTGAGAGTGTTAATAAATTAAATTTTCCCAACAAACGACTGCCTTTTAGAGGATTATAGCTTCAGTTTTCTGACATATCGGTGGACAAGAATTAAAGTCTTGCCTTCTAGGTCCTCTTAAAAAATCGAGGGTCTTACGCCGTTCTAGCAGTTAGCCAATTTCGCTTGATATTAATGAAAATCTCTTCGGAAACTGGCACAAACTAATCGGGAGAATGCTTAATGTTTTCTGAGGGACTTATGATAGATCTGGAAGATGACCCCTCAGTACTCCAGCCTTCTCACCGCCTGTGCAGTCAAAGGGTACCATAGGGTGTTATTATCTTGCGTTTCAAATACAACGGCAGCAGCGTCATTCGCAAGTAATCCATCTAGCCGAGGGCCTCTCACATTGCGGTCTCAATAAGTTCGCTACAGAGACATAGGGAACGACGCTTAAGGAGCATATCACAAACGGCAAGCGAGGCCAGGGAAACCACCATGTGTACGATTAATCCATCATGCAAAAAATGACTCTTTGTGACCTCCCTTTTATAGGTATCAGCTTGTCCTTCAAGCTGATGGCTGATATTCTACGAGAACAGGCGTCACTTCCCTTCCCAAAGTGGACCAGCATCAGAAATAATCCGTATTGTGTGTCTACAGCTACGGTTTCACCCACGACCCTCACTAGAGACTTCAGTACTCGACTTTGAGAGGATTGGCGATTCTTTGCCTCTCCCTCTCGCTCAAGCTGCTCAGTTTTGTCACTTTTTATCTCTAGCCAAAGCTAGAGACGTGAATCGTGATTTGAATCGAACATGTCAACGAGTACTTTTGAGGTAAGGATAATGAAATTGTAAATTTTGTGAATTTCTCTTATTTCTCGCCCAAGAATTTGAGGCCTTCCCCTACAGCTCTTTGGTTTCAAATATCATCTTGTTCTTGTTCTTTCCTCAGAGGTCGCTGCGGTTCGTCTATTTTCTCTGGCATAACTCAGTGTCGCGCAGCATGCTGCAAAATCTTCAGACCTCGCGGACGGTATTCTGAGGCAGGACGTAGACGAACTACGTAAGCCTCTTTTCTACATGGCTGGTCTTACTGGCTTCGCTTTTAGCATGTAATACTGGTAGTTCTCATTTCTTCCGCAGTGATACAGTAACTGATTCGCCGATATGTCTTTAGCGAGTGTAGGAAAACGGAATTTTAGATCTACCGATTTTGCTTGCCACGAGGAGGCGGACCAAGCTCAATCTGTATGTTTCTTGGCGCTCTGAAGGTCGAACTAGCTTGCAAGTCTTCGTCCTGTACTTTCCGCCTACTGGCATCTCCTTTCCCAAAAAGGCAGTGTTCGGCACGGGCGCTTAAATGCCCACCGAGCTGCACAGCCACCCATATGGCTGGTGTATTCTCGGGGAAATAGTACACCTAACTGGACTAGGCCAGCAATGCCCCGTAATTTTAACTCATCACGTACACAGGATGCTAGACAACTATCTGGTCCTGCTCGCGTCATTTTAAAATCACTTCGTAGGGAGCCCAGCCTAGGCACACGTGGAACCCTGCCTCCAGTAGATCCTTACCGGTGTAATTAGTACAGCCATTGGAGGGCTATCAATAGCGTCCGGCACCGTCGGTGGTAAGTATATAGATCGGTGTTGATCAGCACTATATCAGAGCGAAGCATATGCTCATCTTCAGGGAAGCTTCGATCGAAGCCAAGTAAATTGAGGGCGACGAGCTGATAGATGTTGCAGAAATCAAATGTTCTTGAAGAGAACTATTCGTTGTGGTATCTCTCCAGTATTCTTTCACACCTATGTTTATTTAAACATGAGCTTGAGCTTGGGGAAGAGGGAAGAGCCTGAGCGCTAACGAGCGATTCACATTCATTAGATAAGTTGCTTCTTAGGCTTGGCAGCGGAGTCTGCCGTCAGCACTTCACCATAATCGTAACTGTAAGGTTAAACCTAATTCAACTACTGGAAAGAGTCCTACAGCCGTACTTGTCCAGCTGAGCGTACTCTGGACAATGTTTATTCAGACAAGATATCGAAAGGACAGCCCTTCCCTCATACCACCACCTTCACCTTGTCCTACCAGTCTCTGAGCTATCGTCGCCTTGAGCTTGAAGCTCGCGTGTGATTAGAAACCAGCGTTACCCCACAAGAATGGAGGAGATCACCTTCGAAGACTTCCAAACTAGGTTGGTGCTGATTTAATCCAGCTTCTCCCGGCTTGACCCTGGATTCTCTCTGCAAACAGCAGCTACCAATACTACATTGCCCTTATTTCGATCAGTGCGTCGACGCATCTTTGCGAAGCTTGCGGTATCCATATGTTAACATTGGCCACAAAAAATAGCAATTCTATACTATGATTATTATTTAACATTTAGCATGGAGGTCGAGAGGATGTGGAAAAGACATTTTAGCTGGGCGATGTTATTGTTCTACGTCAACCGATACTTAACCTTATTTGGCCACATTCCCGTAATGATGGAATACTTCTGGATTTCGTCCAATGCGGACAAGTTACAGGTGTGTTCACATAACTGGCCCTGATTTGCTTATGAGGCTGATACATACCATAGATGTAAGTTTTACCACTGTCATTCAATACCTCGCCTCAATCTAATTTCTCGAAGATGCGATGTGCTTCAAAGATATCACCAATATTTTGCGATCGCCGTTCAACTAATAGTTGCTTGTAAGTGCCCAAAGCTCTCTGGGGTATGTAAACTCACTGTCTTCGATATAGCATTACTCGCAATTCGAATATACGCACTGTATGGTCGTAGTCGTCGAGTTTTGATTTTAGTCTTTCTAGTCATTTTCACTGCGCTTGGTATCGGTTGTGTAAGAATTTCTGTGTTGTATTGGACCGAAGTTTCCGCTAATTCACTTCCCTTCTTGCAGTGGTCAATTCTCGGGCATAAACACGTACAGAAGCCGGATATCTACTTACCTACTGGATGCTCGGCTACTGTGACACATGACGAGTAAGTTTTGTCTGAATATTATTTCTCCTGCCATTCTCAAAAACGATTATCGGGTTGTAGGGCTACATGTATGATAATTATTTTTCTAGGTCAATAATCGTCACTAACAGTCATTTTAGACATGGCCATTGCCTGGGGCGGAATGCTAGCTTTCGATGTCATGATCTTTTCCATGACGCTATACAAGTCACTTGTGATGCCCCGACTTAGAGGAACCAGTCTTTTTACTGTTCTAATGAGAGATGGTGAGTTGCTTTTGTCTTCTAGTGCAAAGACTAGACTCACTGATGTATATTAGGTGCTATTTATTTTGCGTAAGTGTTCGATACATAATTGTTATCCTGAGTGATCAGAACAGATTTTACAAGTTGTATCGTCGCATCAAACCTGGGGAACATGTTGACATTTCTCGTGAGTCGCTAGTTAAGGGTTCGAAATGCACATTCTCAAGGCTTTTTTAGTATGGCTCTGTTAGTGCATCAGTGACTCGACCGATCGGGATAACCTAGCTAACCCTATATGCCTCTATTTAGCCCTTCACAAGAGGAGTCAGCACGATGTTTACCAACGTGTAAGTCACTCTGCTTCACAAGAGATGTAGACGAACTTCACCTTTGATTACGCTTCAGCATTTCTTCCACTATGACGGCGAGACTGATGCTTAACTTGCGGCATCCTGACCTTGCATCAAACTGTAAACAAACACGATATCCCCAGCGGACAGGTCAGAGAGAACTGCGTTTCAATGTAGACTCCACATATACAGGCGAAGATTCAGGGTACACGGATTCAAGTATCTTGACACCTGTTAAAGATCGGTTCCTCCACTTCGAAGGAAAAGAGGCGGGAATATGCCCTGTGATCGATAAATATGGTGAGTCCTAGTTAACTTCCGTAAAAATCACTCTTATATTGCTGCCTAGAGAACATGATGCTATCTGAAGCCAGGTCAAAGGTGTAAAGGTTTCCTTGAGACTTAAATTAGCCAGCGAATAATGAGAATAGGAGGCCCCTCGTTCACCAAGATCGACGATCTATCGATCGATTTGCGTTGTGATTATACGTGATCCGTGACTGAAGGAGGAATCATCTTCGTATGTAGCAAGCCTCGGATATCGAGCAGTGTCATCAAGAGGTAGTGAGGTAGGGTTAAGTACCTAAACCAAAGAACCAGATACTAGTGGCAGAAGCAGGAGAGTGACGATTATCCCAGCTCATAGTATTTGAGAATGCGTTTCGTCTGTATCTGGAGAACGCAGTGAGCCGAATAACGAGAGAATGATTCTCGCAATCTCTTCGTCAAAGCCTCGACAAAGGTTTGGGGCCAAGTTTCCAGAACTAGCATGACTCTGGACCATAAATCAGTCCCGCTCCCGGCGATGGTGCGGAAAGAGCTGGAGAATCTGTACTTTATCAGGTAGTTCCACATGCTCATCGCCACAGAAGTAGTCAACTCGACACTGTGCCAATTTTGTCAAGTTGGCACTTTATGTTCATCAATTATGAGCTTCCTAGGAACCTGTATAACAGAAAATAGAGCCAGATTTTCTGGCTCTCTCTGACTGTAGCAGCCAATAGTTGACCTTGTATATGATGGAAGAAAGGAAAGTGAAAATCCTCGGACTTTTTGCTTTGAGATTTTATGCCACGACCACATGACAAGAACCTTCCATCCTTGGCATCAAGTTTGCGTTAGCACATTGACCGGATCCACGACCTAGTAAGAGACCTCTTACGGCCGACCACGAAGAGATGGGCACCTTATGTACAATTTGAGACGGGTAAAAACTTCAAAGGTTCATTTCCAACTACACCGCCCTGATTCTTGGTCTCAACCTCTGCATGCCAGTGAAAGCAGCATAGACGCTCTGCCAGTTCATCAGCCTTGGGATATGGAAGAAGAAATTACGTTTGACGACTTCAAGACCCAGTTTGTGGCCCCTCTTTGTTTTTCTGCCACAAGTTTGGTTGACGTGCGGTCTGATTATTTAGTCATTACAACTACTACGTCAACGTTATCTCCTTCAGTGAGTCTGCGCACTTGACTTTGTCCTGACAAACGATCTAACGCGGTTGTGTAGCGATTTTATACTATGACTATTATTTGACTTTCCCCGTGGAAGTTGAGAGGATGTGGAGGCGCGGTACTGGATTCAGTTGGGCTGTGGGTCTTTTCTATTTGAACCGGTACATGGCTTTGTTCGGCCATATTCCTGTGGTCGTGGAGTACTTCTGGAGGACATCAAGTCCAAACAAGCCCCGAGTGAGTGCGATATAAGATATTTATCTCCCGAGTTTATGGACTTATCTTGCGCTGTAGATGTAAAATTCAACTTTATGTCATCCGTTCGTTGACTGAAAGCGTTTAAGATGCAACTTACTTCAGAGTTACCACCAGTACCTCGCAATTGTCGTTCAGGTCATTGTTGCTGGTGAAGAATATCTTGAGGACTATTGGGCTCCATGCTAACAACCTTCGTTACCAGCGTTGCTTGCTATCCGGATTTATGCTCTATACGAGCGCAGTCGTCGAGTCTTAATCTTCGTTCTTGTGGTCATTTTCACCGCTCTTGGCGTTGGATGTGTAAGTGCACTGTATCTCGTAAAGCCTCAAGTTCTCAAGAACGTTGATCTTCCTCATGTTCTTAGTGGTCAGTTGTCAGCCAGAGACGTGTCATCAAACCAGAAATCTACGTACCCGTCGGATGTGCTATCACGTTAAACTATGATGAGTCAGTACTTTCCTTCCCGTTAATCTGGACTCGCTTGTTAATTTAGAGTTTGACACTTACAGGGCCATTCGTAAGCTCCCTCTTTGTTGTTCCAAAAATCCTCCGCTGACAGTTTCAGACATGACCATCGCCTGGGGAGGGATGTTCGTTTTCGACCTTATAATCTTCTCTATGACACTCTACAAATCCCTGGTTCTTCCACGCCTTCGAGAGACAAGTTTGTTGAGCATCTTGATGCGAGATGGTATGTGATCTTGTTCCGTCGATCACTTGCACTGCTAAACTTAGATTTGTCATGATAGGCGCTGTTTATTTTGCGTGCGTTTTTTTAATTTCGGTTCTCCGAAGTCCAACGATTGATAGTCCATAAAAGCTGTATTGTAGCATCAAACTTGGCCAACATGTTGACGTTTATCGTAAGCATCTTTTCATAAATAATCACGCGTTCTTACAGTTGGTTGCAGTACGGGACTGTTCGTTTGTCTGCGTTAACTTGAGGTCGTTCGCTTGACTGATAGTCATTTCCAGCCGTTCACTCGAGGAGTTGGCACAACGTTCACGAACGTGTATGCTTCAGTACCACATTCATCCCCTGTATCTAATTTTTTTGACAGTATTTCCTCAACCATGACCTCCCGATTGATGCTAAACCTGCGACATCCTGGGCTCGTGTCCAACATGAAGCAATCCATCCACCCTCGCTTGACTGAAGATTTGGGATTCTACATCGATTCTTTGCAAACACGCCAGGAATACATTCGAACGAGCTCTACTGTAATTGCACCGAACAATGGCCGACTGTTGTATGACTACCTTGGAGAAAGTGGCCCGGAAAGACCCTCAACTGTGGCGACCGATCATGGTACCACTCTTACTTTAGTGTTGAGACGATGACTGATTAATTCTCTAGAATCTGTACCAGTACCGCCAAACTGAATGAATCTTTATTGAAATAAAGCTTGGTATTTTTACCCTCGACATTTGTAATCCTCCTGCAACACAAAAACGGACAATCCACGATATCCAGATCACTTAATTGCTAGAAATTGAGCAAAGACTTGTAAACCTTGTACTTAAAATTTTAATCATAGAACGGACTTGCTGCCATTCATTCTTGTTTCGCATGAGGAATAAACTCGAGTATGTACTTTCGTACTTTGACGATCAGACGGGTGGACGCGTCTGAGTGTGACGTCGTTTTGTTGATTGGTCACGCTACGCGGCTGTCACGCGAGTGTATGTGTCACTCGAGCTTAAGAACTCTACCCAAAGTTACAGAGTCCCCTCACTACGGCAGGATGTTCCAGTCAAGTCCTTCATATTTATTTCCTTCAACTCCTGCGGCGTTCAGAAATCCTCTGCAATTTCGACCTATGAACTCTTCGCCATTGGCAGAATCACCAGGAAAGTCATCGCCAGTGTTGGCGGCCCAAGCACGTCGAAAATCTCAGTACAAGACGCTATCTCCAATGACACCATTGTCTGTGCGTAGCACATCTGGAGGCCGTCAGTTGAGCCATAGATCTGTGTCGGAAGGAACAAAAAAGGCGGGAACGTCGGCCTCTGGAAGTGGCGGTGATGATGCACTAAGAGAGAGGTTTAGAGCCAAGTGCATTGAGAGGGCCGTAAGAGAAAGAGAGAAAGCAATACGTGGAAAACGTTCTCTTATGCCGCGACAACCTAGCAGCGATGATTATGCTATGGAAGACGATGATTCCGAAGATGACGAAGCAATCATGCAAGACGAGGTCAGACTATCGTTCTCGCTTCTCGCTGTAATTCTAATTATCAGCGCGCTTTCCCTAGCTCTTCAGAAGAATAGTAGCGAATGCGGAACGAAAAGAAAAGCATGCTTATAGACTTTCCTATGCTCGTGAAGTTGGCTCGTCTTTTGACCCGGACTTGGAAGAGGTAGACCGTCTGGAACAAGAATTTACCGGTAATATCCACATTTATGCATGTACCGCTCCAACTGACTCGACCTTGTGTCTAGCTCCAGATACTATGAGGTCTCGTAGTGTCTCAGTACCATTAGCTGGCCCTTCAACGGCGGCTTCAGGACCACCTTCGTCTGTTCACCCCGAAGACGAGGAGGATATTCCTTTGGACTTCGAGGACCTTAACGATGAGCAACTCCAAGCCTACGCGGAAGAACTGGCTTCACGAGAAGAATTCGATGATATCCCAGAAGATTTTCATTGGAGTGATTTTGACGACGTTGAAGACTTGGGAAACCCCATCGAAGATCCTAAAACTCCTGTACCTCATAACACGATGGAAGACGACATGGACGTCTCATAACCTGGTGTCTATCGTTTCTGCGCTCCTGTTCATCTTGCGGCTTGCTCATTTCCTGTTATTTCGACACCTGGCTGTCCATTCTGTCACAGCTTGCCACACGCTTTGCATCTGTTGTATCATTATCTCTACCTATCTTCTGCTTGCTTATTTTAATGCCTTGTATGTATATCATAGCTATAGAATAGTCCTGGAAGTCCGAAATCTGGGGATCTGTTTGTTGTTTCACCCTATTGCCAAACAAGCCCCTATCTATTCCACTTCAGGCCTGCTCACAGGCTGCTCTCTACTCTCTCACACGCTCATCCACCAACGGTGGCCTCAAATTCGCTACCATTCCATAACTCTTCAATAATTGAATGGGGACTCGACTGACTGCATGAAGTGAAGGCTTCGTCGGAAATTGCTCTACCTGTACCTTATAAAGCTGATGAAGCAGAAAAAGAATGGTTCGTGATGACGCCAATACAACCTGTGGTGATTGAGATGATGGTCTTCCAAGAACATGCTAATCATTAAATCTTGCTTCTTCGACGCTCAGGATGGCAGCATGTAATTGAACTCATCCGGTCTGCCAGTGATAATCCTAGTCGAGTAGAGATTAACACCCATACTTGAACGACGGACAAGCTTGCCTGAATATTGGGACATTCCTCTTCGACGGGTCTCGATGAACTTTCAGTTAACGAGCATTCAAAGGCGTCAATTATGCCGACCTCGTTTCCCAATATACTTCCCGGGCTCCTTGCAACCGACATCCATTTCGCATATGCCATCTCGCAGCCCACCTTCGCATCTTCTTGTTCATGCTTTCTGGCTCTAGCTGCTCACACAATGATCAAAGACACCCGATACTTTGCCTACCGAAACCCTCAAGTGTCCGGAAATAATTATCGGAATGGAAGCCGATGAATGCTGGCGCTCGAAGGCAATTTTTGCTTGAATGATCGCAGTTGACTTTGTTCCGCTTCTAATGCAGGCGGTCGAATAGGCTCGAATGTTTTGAGCAGGATGTAGTCAACAATTGTCATCGAAGCAGGGCGAAGCTGCTGGATGGTTTTGCTTCGTCGCTTTGTGTGTGGCTCCCAGCCTGAGGGCGCAGTCTTTCCGTGGCCTCTGGAGCATCGAGGCAAACGCGTGATAATACAAGGGTTATCTACTAAAGTTGTTGCGACCACCGGTGTCTAGCTCAATATCTATTCTAATACACCAAAAATGACTGTACCGAATACTGTAAGTCGTATGATTTCGCCGTCGTTCTTCCTCATGATCCTTATCACACATTTAGGTAGCGAACTATGCATTAATCTTGAAGTTTAATTGACCTATCCTGCGAACATACTGCCAAAATATGGCAACTAACCGTGGCCTTTCGTACCCTTGAGGCTGCCTAAGGATAAGAGCTTTCCAGGTTGACGCACGTTGGTTCAAATGGCTCACACATAGTAGAACTCTATCTGACGCTTTGAACAAGCCAATCCAGAGAAAGGTTAGCGTGCAGTTATAATCTAGTTCTTTTCGGCTCACTGACTACACCTCTTCCTTGAAGGTGTTCAAGTCGCAGTATGGCTTACTAAATATTTTTTCTCCAGACCAACTTCAACATCTTGTTATCTTCATTGCAGATCAGAAGACCTTCTCTGTCTATCTGAAACCGTGCCGAAATGCGAGATCATTTTACAGACGGTGCAGATCTCTTCTTGAGCAAGACCTAACTTCCATCGAAGCTCGAAATAGTGATGCGCCACTCTCTTAAAAACGTGCAGTGTCACTCCAAGTCCAGCCGTTCGACCATCCGCTCGGATCCGCAGCTCAACTACCGGTTCAGGTGAGAAGAAGGCATCGGAAACTGCACGATTTTTTTTTGCTGCTGCTGGTGAAGTGTACAGTATTTTTTGCAGTTGAAGTCGTCATTCACATTTTTATATGAATAAAGATAAACTTTCGGAATGATGACACCTGACTGTCAAGCAGATGTAACTCGTCAAAGCTTCCTCGTACCCCTATAGTTTTGGCTTTCAAATTCCAGGGAACTTGTCAATTCGCCGTAGAAGGCTACAGCTGTCCAAGAGCCCGGATTTCCTTCTCTTTCAAGTGCAATCATGGCATCTCCCGCAGCTGTCTGCCTTCTTTCTCATTTTATAACTCCTCGGCCCACGTAGACGCTATAAGGCGCTTGACTTTCTCCCGTCTCGAAGTCCTCACGTTTCCTCAAATTTCTTCCTCAGAGCTATGATCTTTCCTTCGGCTTCTAAGCACAGGCGTGTATGGTAAGTTTCATGTTTAAAAATATCCACATTCGTTGTTCTTCACTGACCGTGCATCAACAGTGCCTCCAAGCAGCAGGAACGGCAGTCGCAAATCGACGCGCTGCCTCAGTACGCTGCACAGCTTACTTTGTCGGAGGAGAAGATCCACTCGTTACCTATTCCGCAATTGGTAGCACAATGTCGCTCGGGGAGCCTCAAGCCTTCGACTATTCTGATGGCGTACGGCAAGAAAGCCCTTCTGGCTCACAAAGCCACAAACTGCGTTACAGACTTCATGTTCGAGGAGGCGTTATCTACTGCTTCAATCGCCGACTGGGGCCAAGGGTTAGAATCAGACTCGAGCATCACAGATAAAACTCGCGAACGGTCTTTACTGGGCGTTCCGGTCAGCATCAAAGGTGCGGCGACCTATTACGCTACGAAGCTTCGAACTTAGAAACTTTTATTAGACACCGTTGATATTGAAGGCCACGATACTACTTTTGGATACTCCTGCAACGTTGGACGCCCTGCAATTGCTTCTGCCGGCATCGTACGCATGCTGCAAGATGCCGGCGCATTGGTCCATGTAAAGACATCCGTGCCAACAAGTCTCATTGCCCTCGAGACATACTCGGACGTCTATGGATTGACAAAGAATCCTTATAACCCAGCGTTCGGTGTCGGCGGTTCAACGGGGGGTGGAGGAGCACTCATCGCGTGTGGTGGAGCTAAAATCGAGATTGGTACCGATGTTGCAGGAAGTGTTAGAATTCCTGCTCATTTCTGCGGAATATGGAGCTTGAAAGCGAGTCTTGGAAGATTCCCTTCATGGGGAACTGGGTCGTCTATACCTGGTCTCGAGGCCATTCCTATCGTGGCGTCTCCTATGGCAGGTAGCCTCGATGACCTTCATGAGTTTTGGAAGCGTATCATGCTCGCTGAGCCCTGGCAGTATGATCATACAGTTCGTACTTTGAGAAGTTTCCCTGCGCGACAAGAAAGGAGCTGATACTTCTATTAGTGTGTTCCACTCGCTTGGAGGGACGTTAACCTCCAAGATGAAGGCCGTAAGTTGAAATGGGGTGTTATATGGGAAGATGGTGAATACATCGGCCTAACTCTGAACCGTACCTAATCCTCTTTCAGGTGCCGTACCACCAACTCCTGCCTGTCGAAGAGCTCTAGCGACAGTCATTTCCGCTCTGAAGAAGCAAGGCCACGAAGTCGTCGATTTGTAGGTCTCCTTTCCGTTGCTGTAGCATAATGTGGTGCCTGACATCGATTGCAGCAACCCACCTGATGTACTCTCGGGTTTGAAGGTAGCAAATCAACTTCTTTTTTCCGACGGAGGTTAGCCAACTTGTTCCTGGGTTCTTCATTAAACTGACCGTTTCATGAATAGGGTCTCAGATCCAAAGGCCTTTGAGCCCAGGTGAAAAACTAAGCCATGCAACCACATCAATCATTGGGCTTCTTCAAATGCCTAGGTTCATTAAGAACATATTGGCTTGGTTCATGAGCTCCACCGATCCTTTGTCGAGTGACCTACACAAGCTCATGCATACGAAAACAGTGGTGGAAGAGCGGGATTTGGTTGTGGCCCGAGATCGCTACCGGGCCGAGTGGCATCAGAAATGGATTGAGGAGGGCCTTGACTTCGTTCTAACCGTTCCTTCGCCTTTTCCAGCGACGGAGCACGGTGCATCCGAGAAGACGACGCTTATCTCTGCCGGATACACCTTCCTCTTTAGCCTGGTAAGTTTCTTTTACAATTCACATGGTTTTGCGCACCTCTCATCTGGAATGTAGCTCGACTATTCGGCGGGAGTTATGCCAGTTACTCACGTTGACCGAGAACTGGACGCTTTGCCACCAAACTTCGAAGCTACAAAGGTTTACAAGTCTCTAACAACCGTCGCGAAGTTGGGTTATGGTGTATACGACGCAAACAAAATGCATGGGTTGCCATTGGGCGTTCAGATTGCAGGTCGTAGACTCGAGGAAGAAAAAGTTCTACAAGGAATGCACGTCATCGAAAACGCCCTTCTGGAACAGAAGTCCAGTTTTTTCAATACCCTCAAGCTTTGAAAGTCTCCTAACTTCGTTGCTCCCCTTTCCAAACCTATATTTATCACTCATTTTGCTACCCGGCCTGCTGTCTTTCTTCAACCTGCTTCTTCTGACTGCTAAACGACATTCGTTATATTAACTTTATTATGATTGCACTTTGTCTCTCGACATGTACCATGTAAAATAAATCCTCGATCAATATACAACTGGTATCCCGTGTGTGTGTAATTTGACGATCCTCGTACATTCTGTGACTTTAAGTTCGCTCTCTGAAAACAGGCATTCCGTCAACAATTGCTTGTTCAGAGTCTGCTCACACTTGACGTCTATTTGCAGGATTTTGGAGTGATTTATAAATTGGCATGGGGACATCGCTGCAAATAAGGCTTGGCAGCAGCCTCAACGTTGGTTTTATCACATAAAGACTGTCTTTCTGTCATCCAGATCCTTGGCGTTCCTGGCTGGCGCTTGCAGCGGCGGTATTGCTGTGCTCTCCGCAAACCTCTCAATCAATGGAGCTGTATATAAAACAATTCCATGTCCAACGGAAATTTATCCGCCTGCAAAGTAACTCTCGTCATGGTCCTCTTTGCATTCTCGTCGACTCCTGGTAACGGATATGTGATTTCTTCCGGAGACAGCTCCGCTTGGTATGCTTCACTCTACTCCCTACTCCCTATTTTTCTGATTTTTCTTCCCTGGTAGGAAGTCTATTCCGGAAGGCCTGTCAGCTAAAATCAAGGCGACTGCAGCTGCTGGTGATACTGTCCTTTCAGTATCTATTGGCAAAGACGATTGGTTCATTAACACCTCTAATTTCGTGTGTAGGTGAACCAGTTGCTTTTCCTGGCGTCATTTCTAACTTCTTTGATCACAGACTGTTGCCCATCGGGTGCTGTGACGAGTTGTCTATCAAGCGCCCAAGCTCAAAGTAGCAATGTCCGACTGGCCGATATCGAGCAATTTGTCTTCATGCCTCATACACCCACAGGATATTTCTGTTCGACAGCCAAAACCTCAATGTGGAGCGGTCTACCAACATCTATGGCTGAGAATCTTCGCCTTTCGTCGTCAAAAGCTGATATTCGTTGTGTTGCCGTTGGTGCTGGAGAACAATGGATTATCGTTAGAGAAGATAATTCTTTCGCTTACAACGGGATCTCGGATGATCTAGAAAAGACCTTGAAGGAGAATCATGCGGCCTCCAAGACTATAAAGGTAAGGCCATGTCTGTTATTAGACATCAAAGAGACTGACATACATGCTACTCAGTACATCACATTTTCCCTCGACAATGCGAGTTATTACTTCGTGGTGTATAAGGATGGCTCAACAGTACATTTGTCGCCAGCAGCCTGGCACCCCCAAATCAAGGAATATATACAGAAATCTCAAGAAAGGGATGATGATGATGATGATGATGATGATGATGGCGCAGCTTTGCTTGATTTGGCTTCTTTCAATGCTGATATACAGTCGATAAGAAATGCCGTTAGTTCAGTACAGATGCATTCTATCTAGCCCTCCTTTATATATTATCAGACGAAAAGCAGTTGTAATCTCAGCGGGACTCATCCAACTAACAAGTTTTTCTTGCTTTGGGCTCAAATAATCGGCAATCACCGTGTTGGGTAAAATATGGTCAACCTTTGTCCTTTCTGTGACTGTACTTTCTGGGAAGGTATACTGTTCGGTTAACCATTGCTCAGCAACTGTTCACTATCTGGATATATTTGCCAAATTTACAGTGGTTTTCACATAATGGAAATATGCTTGAGGCGGCCTGCCAGTCTCGGCTCTGTATCAACGTCCACTTTATCAGAGCCTTTCCCCCTGACATCTGAACTCTTGGCATTCCTGGCTGGGCTGGGCCCTCGTGGCATTAGTGTACCTGTGCTCTCCGCAGACCTCCCAATCCTTTAATTCTCGAGCTGGGTGCTATATAAACTGGCTCAACAATTTAAGACGTCCACTTTCAAATTCAACCCGTCATGGTCCTTTTTGCATTCTCGTCGAATCCTGGTAACGGTTATGTAGTTTCATGCGGAACTGACACCGCCTGGTATGCTCTATCCTTGTCCTACGTAGCTTCGCTGATTTTCTCCTTGTAGGCAGTCCATTCCGGAAGGCTTGTCAGATAAAATCAAAGCGACTGCTGCTGCCAACGATACCGTCCTATCGATATCCGTTGGCAAGAACGACTGGTTTATCAACACCTCCAGCTCCGTGTGTGAGTAAATTTGTGAATCTTCTTGTGTAACATTCAAACCTCTGTAAACACAGGCTGCAGCCAGTCGGGTGCCGTTATGACCTTTTTATCAAGCGCCGAAGCGCAAAATAACAATATCCGACTGGCTGACATTGAGCAATTTGTCTTTATGCCCAATACACCCACAGGGTACTTCTGTGCAACAGCGAACAGGCAAATGTGGAGTGGTCTACCGAAATCTATGGCTGACAATATTCGCCTTTCCTCGTCGAAGTCCGATATTCGTTGTGTTGCGGTTGGTGCTGGAGAACAATGGATTATCGTTAGAGAAGATGGTTCTTTTGCTTTCAGTGGGATTTCGGACGACCTGGCGAAAACCTTGAAGGAGTACCGTGCGGCCTCCAAAAACATAAAGGTGCAGTCGTGACTGTTTAATTAAAAATCTCACTGGGTCTGACTGCTTCCCAGTATATCACATTTTCCGTCGACAAGGCGGATTACTACTTCGTCGAGTTCGAGGACGGATCAACTCTATATTTGTTCCCAACGTCTTGGCAGCCCCAAATCAGAGAATACACCAATAAATCACAGGATATGGCCATAGAGCAGTCGAATAGAAGAAACGCTGGAAGCGCATCTGCGAGAATGGCTTCGAATGCAAGAAGCGCAGCTTTGCTAGATTTGGCTACTTTCAATGCTGAAGTACAGATGCTGAGGAATGCCGAGACTTGTGCACGGATGGCATTAATCTAGGTTGTATCGTGTGGCACTCAAGCAGTAATAGTAATATAATCTCAATGAGACGTCTCTGTTAACCGTTGTCGAACAATATCTGCTACCGTAGGCCCATGTACTGGTATTGCGTCTGTTGAAAGAAGCAGTGTTACTGGGAGACCACCGTTGTAAGGTTATCATCGTGAACTTACCACCATGGAAGGTTTCTCTAGTTCCACCTTCGACACCATCAAATGTTTTCCCTTCTTCAAAAGTGAGAGAGGTATCGTTCCAGATAGCGTAGTGTTTATGCCCAACATTCCGTGCAAGCATTGAATAATCATGGAGATACGCTAAAAACGTATCAGCTTGATGAATAGTAAAGCAAGATTCTGTACACGTACTTTCAGGATAAGTAATTTCGATGACGGTACTTCGACTGGAGGGGGGCATCCAGATTTGATGCGTTAAACCATTTCCATGAACACCAATCATAATCTAAAAAATGAGTTTACATCGTCAGTAAGCTGGAGGATCGGTCAATTCCAGAAACATACCACGGCCCTGCTGACACCCTCAATCTGATCTTTGAAAGGCCAGTCTTCCATATGAGCCACTTGGAACTCGCACAGACCCTCGGTTTCGCAGACTCCTCTCATAGAAGACTCAAGTGATTCGTTCGCCTCGTTTGTGAGCTTTCTGCCATGATTTTGACGAGAAACATAGATAACCAGTGGTCGAGAAGAACCGAACGTCGAGGTATCGGGTTTGGCTGGATTGCCTGATGAATGTGAGGGGGCGGAAATTGGTTTGACAACTTTGCCTGCATCGTTCTGAATAGGCACATAACCAATCATGTTGTTGACGACACGCTGGCGGACAGGTTCCCAGAAGCGGGTCGCTGGCGTGGCCGCCATCGTGGATCCTATCATTTTGGCCCACTGTGCGGAAAGAGGACTAGGTGCGTTAGCTTAGACATGAAAGGGCAGTAAGCTAGGTGAAAATGAGCTGACCTCTTATGCGCTGCCACTCGACTGATGATCATGCCCTTTTCGAGCACGAATGGTTGCTCGATTTGAATAAGGTCGTTCCAGAGATCCCGACGCTCGATTGCGGCGGATGGGAATGCAGCACGCATGAGGGGCCCATTAACGCCAGCATGATCCCGCCATCCTTGGTCCAAAACATTCTAAATTGCTTTGAGATGAGGGGATTATGTGGAGAACGAGGGTGACTTACAGGTAAAATAAACCTATCGGGATCTGGCATGTAAAGCGAGCCTTGAGAGGTTGCTGAGTGTGCCGAGTTTAGTAGAAGAGACACTGAAGAGTAGATGCGCATTGTGCCGAGGATAATTTCACCCCACCAGTGATAGTAATGCTGCAACATCAGACCAATTAGAAGTAGCTCTTAATGAGATTGGCAATACCCTCGCGTGACATTCGACAACGACGAGAAACGACAGGGAAGCAAGTAGACTTGATCGAGATCAGGATCAACGGCCAGGATTCAATGTGACCGTCCAAAGCGCAGAAGAGGGTGGATAGGAGAACTCACCGCCATAAATTGTTTTGTATCATACAGTATGAATGAAGTCCCTTCGATGACTGCTGCACGAGAACCAAGGACGCGCTTCGCCTCATCCGGTGTGATAATTTGCATTTCCTGACAATGAGAAAGAATTAGGGCGTCTCAGATAATTGACCGGATTGTTGGACGTACTGCATCTGTCGGGTCTATATTTTCCCCAGTACCTTTGTCCTTGCCCTTGGAGATGACGTGCAACAGTTTAGGGAACTTTTCTTGCTTCTCTTCACTCATCACCGCGTATATTGTCCCATTCCATACGTAGAGGCGTTCAAAGTAGGTGAACCCCGGTACATGCGCAACACCAGCTTCTTGAAGCGGTAGACTTGATTCAGTGATAGTCGTTTCTGGGTGTAATAACGAAGGCGAGCCAGGAAAAAGGTTAGAGGAAGGGCGCTCATGAAAAGGATTGTGGTTGGATGAACGTCCTGGTTGTACGTTCAAGTTCGGAGCATCATCTTTTCCCGGAGATGAGAGCCAAGATAGGTCGTCTTCCTCAATTGGAGAAGATGCTCGCTCCCTTGCATGTGGTGAGGAGCGAGTCAGGAAAAGAACGCCAAAAATAAGGAGGAAAACTACGACGATGTATCGCCTGGGAAGAGCGGGCATATTGGGCGATCCCTCGCGTGCTTTAGACCTAATGCGTTGGCAGAAATTGGAAGGTGTTTCAGCACTCTTCCTCTATGTCCACCCAAGTTTCGCGTTGGAGATGAAGGAAGGCTGGACAGCAGACTGAGCAGTCAAAAATTGAATACAGTTTAGAGCAGCGAATCGTGACCAACTGTTCGTCCCTGAGCGGTTATGACCTGAATCTCAGCTTATTTTGGGGTGGTGCATTTGTACCGATCTGTCGTTGTTCCTGACACCAATTCTTCACTTCTTCATCCATCTTCCAGCCTCGGACTTCTTGGTCCAGCTTCCGCTCGCTTCAGCCAACCCAGAAACGCGTTTAAACATCGTCTAAGAGATCGAACTCAACGAAAAAACTTTGATGTATCAGGAAAACAACTAACAAACCCCTGTCTTACAACCACAGCTATTTATAATGGCCACTCGTCGAAATGTTTTCATAGCTCTCGCGTTGGTGACCGTCATTACATGTTTCGTATTCCTTCTCAACCCTTTCTCTGGAAATTTTCTTCCGAGTGGTGGCATTATAGCTGCTCCACTGGCCACAAAATCCGTCGTGAAGATTGAGCAAGCCAAGAAACCTTTCCTGTCACCTGCTAGCCACATTCTTCCAGTTAAAACCACAGACCTTTTACTACGCCCTCATGGATTCATAATCTCAGATAATTTGTACCTTCGTAATGGTACCCTCTACGCGGTGGCGGAAGATCCGTCGACGTGGCCTGAATTGCACTTCGTTCTTTCCAAAGGACTGTCGAGCGACCTAAAAGTTGACCTTGATCCAACAGAAAAAGTGGGTGGAATCTTTCCTGGAGTCTGCCATTCTTCATATAAGCTGTTGTCCCTAGGAAATGCGGATAATCACCCCTTCAGAAGCAAAAGTTGTTCTAGGAGAGACAGCTCTCGCAATCGATGGAATGACATTCATTCTTTACGATAGTACCCAATTCATGACCGCAAGTCCATTAATATTTTCTCTTAGAAGTTAGAAGTAATGTCGAGACTGTGTTCATCCAGCATTATTACCATTGGTGGGGCGAGATTATCCTTGGAGCTATGCGCATCTATTCTGCGCTAACACTGCTCCCCAATATAACGCTTCCTCTACCTGAACCAAAACGCTTTATTATACCTGTGCGCATTTTCTCCCTTCATCAACACTCCTGACTATGCTAACCCCAATTGTAGAACGTTGGCGACCATTCTTGGCGAGATTACGCTGGCGTAGATGGACCCATGATGCGAGCAGCCTTTCCTTCCTCTTCGATTTCTCGTGGAGACTACTGGGATGACTTAGCGACCCTTCAAAGGACATTCGTATTCGAAAGGGCCATGGTTGTCTCAAGAGAAGCCGCACACAAGCAGTACGACACGTTGTTATAACCTTCCTTGCGGTCCTCTTATTTGGCTGCTCTAGCCCGCTGTCGTCTCAGTGGTTCAAGATGATCTCCTCGACCATGTCCGTTAAAACACCGAAACACTTCTGGGAACCACTCCGACAACGACTTGTGATAAACACCCTTTCACATCTTCCACTTGGTCCTGATCAACATTTTCCTTCGAAACCTATCGAGTCCTCGAATCATGAATTGAATCATGGTGCCATGAGGATAAGCGACACGTGGCTTGAACCTCTAGAGGAGATGGCTAAGCGCAAGAGAGGTATTCCATTGCGCAAGCGGCAAGATGGTGTTCTGGACGCTTCGATCCCACTTGTTCTCTATATCTCTCGTCAAGGTGGCGCACGCCGTTTGACTGATGAGGACAACGCAGGGCTTGAAAAGGCTTTGGAAGAGCTATGCGCCACTCGCTCTGAAGGTCGTAGATTCTGCCATTTTATACCAGCGCAAATGGAGCAGTGGGCACTTCGAGATCAGATTGACGCTACAGCGAGAGCCACGGCATGTTCTACTTTTCTTTTTTGTTGACTCTCATTCGAGCTGACTTCTTACTAAGATTATGGTGGGGGTTCATGGCAATGGTCTGACGGTTCGTGCTTTGAATACTGAATGAAACTGATCGAAGTACTAACCTTCGTTCCAGCATCAAATCTGGATGCCCCCATCTAACCAATCTACCGTTATCGAGATCTTTTACCCAAAGAGTAAGACCAAGGCTAAATTATAGTAATCGAAAGATTGACTTTGCTATAAAGCATACCTCCACGACTACGAAATGCTAGCTCGTAATATGGGTCATAAACACTACGCAGTCTGGAACGATACTACTTTGACCTATCCAGAAGGCAAATGGTTCCCCGGTGTTGAGGGTGGCATCAAGGACACCTTCCATGGATGTACGTATACTGTATACATCAAGTTCTCACCACCGTCTAATGTGGCGTCCTTCACAGATAGCATACCCGTTCATGGACCAACGGTGGCGGAAGTTGTCCGCAAACGGCTAATGGGTGAGGAATAGTGCAATGATTTATTAGAGTTCGTTATATAAGGATGATGTAGATAAAGACACGGCTTGCTGGTCAGTTATCATGACTGCGCAGGAGTTGCCAATCGTTCCCTTACGATTTGTGCTACTGTCTGTCCTTGGACGGGTATGGTAACGCTATGTAGCTCAGGACCTGTCCGAGTTCCCTGGAGTGATGAATAATATGTGAGGACATGATCACTGTTTACTCTTGGAGGACGTACTGGAAACGTTTCACCCTCTGGGTAGGTAACGAATGTATCATTCCAGACGGCGTAATGCTTATGACCAACGTTGAGAGCAAGCATTTCATAGTCGTGGAGATACACTGGCAAGTAAGATGCTTAGAAAAGGAACATTTGTTGTGAGAAGTGAAAATATACTCTTCGGATAGAAAATTTCAATAATAGTAGACTGCGGAGAACTTGGCATCCAAATTTGGTGCTGAAAGAATTGTATTGGCCGCGTTGAAGGAGAACAGGAGCGATGCTGCGTACCGTTAGTCCATTTCCGTGAAGGCCGATGAGAACCTATTATTTGGGTCAGCACGGTGATATGCATTATTCGACAGAGCAAAACTCACTGTGCTCCTTGCGATGAGTTTTATTTGATCTTGGAAATTCAGTTTTTCCATCTTGACAGCCTGAAATTCGCATACTCCTTCTATGTCCAAAGCTTCCAAGGCCCTGATAAGATCTTCGTCATCTTCTGTCCGTAGTCGACGGTGAGGTGTGGCTTGCCGCGAAATGTAGAGCACCAGGGGCTTTCTGGTGTGCGATAATACCGAAGATTTGAGCAGGCTGTCCTCTTTTTTGGAAGCCCTTCCGCGGGGCGTTATAAGCGAGGTAATTTGATTTGTGCCTCTTTTGGCCATATTCTGAACGACTCTCCGTCGAAGAGGTTCCCAGAAGCCAAGAGGCACTGTAGTGTTCATGGTACTTCCAATCATTTTACCCCACGATCGGGCGAGAGGACTGAATAGAGCATCAGCGTAGTCGACTAACGAACAGACAAAATGTCACCCACTGTTTGTGAGCCGCAATGCGGCTTACAATCATAGCTTGTTCAAAAACGAAGGTTTGATTGGTGTTCTGCAGTTTATCCCAATAGCCTTTGTCTTCAACTGAAGCACCAGGAAAGGCAGCCTGCATTAAAGGTTTGTTGACCCCTGCTCTATCGCGCCAAGATTGATTGGCAACATGCTGTAATAGAGCTTCAATACCGAAGTGAAAGTTGAATAACATGTCTTACTGGCGTAATAAATTGAGACGGCTCCAGTGGAACAACTCGATGTCGCGGGGGCGAGCTAATGGCGGCCGAGTATGACTTGACAGTGCCGAGCATGAGCTCACCCCACCAATGATAGTAATGCTTTTGTATAACTGTAGCTCTAGGCTAGGGAAGAATGAAGAGAAATAGGTGCTTACAGCCATGAATTGGTTCACGTCGTACAAAATAATGGAAAGGCCGCCTAGTAGTTCTGCATTCTCTAGAGCTCCTATGAGACTCTTGGCCTCATCAGCGGTCAAGACAACCATTTCCTAAGATAAATAGCAGGGGTAAAATACGGAGAAACCTAGGTGCGTGGAGGACTACCTTCTCTGTGGGCTTCGCTTTGTCCCCCGAGCTCTCGGGTCCCATTTTCTTCGGTTGTGCGAGGATGAACTTCAGATCCGGGTATGACTCTTTTTCTGCCCATGTCGGAGCTACTGCGTAAATGGTTCCTTTATGAAGATAGAGCTTGGAAAACATCCAGAATCCAGCAGGTGATTTTGTGTGAAGAATGCTAGTAAAGAAAGTTCGAGGAAAAGCTACAGAATTTCTGATGCGAGTATCAGCTGGAGTATGAGCAACTAAAAGATACCAACTTACTGTGTCGCGGTGACCCGGTCCTCAACTGAATCATCGTTCGGCCAAGATGTTTCTGTAAGCTGGGGAGGTTTTGAGGATTTATAGATTATCAAGGATCCCAGACCAAGCAGCAGGAGAAAATCAACAAAGGGGCGGATCGTGAGTGGGGGCATGGTGGTGTTCGTGTTGATAGGTTGTAGCGAAAAGAAAGTCACTTATGTAGTCCATTATCCTCGAGTTAGTATTCATGAACTGGCCGATTGAGAGACCGCTCAAGAAGTTTACTTGATCGGCTTCTGGGCTATCTAGCTCAAGATGTGCTTCTATAAGTCAAATATAGTCGGGAAACATGCATCGATCATGTCCTTGGAGGAATCCGACGATTAGAAGAATACGAGAAGTCTTCAAAATCCAGGGGTTGCACAGCAATATTGTTCCGAAATAACCACAAATCACAAGTCACAAGAGACAGCTGAAAGCTAAATCGCATAATGGCAAGTCATGCTCCAGCAACATCATGGTTGGATTTTGAAATTCTGAAGGAATTTCTATGGTCTCCGAAAAAGTTTGGTAAGTCAATAGTAAGCTGGCCAGGCTGGCTGCCACGAGCGTTGAAGGCGACGCAAGAGCAAAAGAAGACGGCCGCCCGTGCTATTTTGGGGTCCATAATTGGAATTATTCATGTCAAGTTGATAGTGGTCGGGATCAAGTGTACCAGCAGCTTTCCGTCTAGTCACATTGGAGTCGTGACCACATGGTCACAGCTCGGAAATCACTTCCACATCAGTACAAATTTTCCTGATTTTTTCAGGCACAAGTGACATAAGATATGCAAGTGGCCGTCAGTGGGCGATTGTATGGAAATTAAATCGTGTATCATCCTTCTTGAACCAAACACCACGCGTTCAATCGTTCCTAATACTTGTTGTACTTCCAACCATATCTACGTGAGACAAACTTGGATGAAGAAGTGAAAGGAAAGTTACACTGAAAGTACTTCTCCCTCTCGAGGTTAATTATGCAATCCGATTCCCACTCATCGTCTTTAATTCTGTGCCCGTCATCTGATTTCTTGCGCATCACAGACCCCTCGTCCACTTCAACACAGATCTCGAGTTTCACCTGCCTCCGCACAGTTTGTCCCAAATCAAAGATGGCCATGTCCAGAGGTTCCAAGTTACGTGACAACCACATCCATGGCCTAGATTCCTCAGAGAGAGGTAGAGATATTTTTATCGCGATGCGGGACAGATTTGATATTGACGAAAATGAGTGGATAAGTGCAGCTGCAGGCAAGAATGGATTCTGCGTGTGATCGGAGGACATCCCCGTAAACTCGAATTCCAGGTGCTTAAAGGCAGGGAGCCTTGCAACTGAAACAAGTTTGGAGTCTTTTATCGCTTTCAGCATTTTTGGGTTGGCGTCGGAGCCTTGGTACCCTAAACATAGTCATCTCTTTGTTGTGCAAAGACGGTATAGAAAAAACGAGCGAACCTGGGTCAATTCGACACCTGAGAAGTTCGAGGGATTCAGTTGAGTTCACGATTATTTCGTCTACGGCATAGAAATCGTCCACAAAATCAAGTCGGTGGTCAAACTTTTTTAGTTTGTTGAGAACTAAAAGTTTGTTGTTGTCGTGGTATCGATCTCTGAAGTTAAGCAGTGCAGTTGTCATTTCATCACGACTCCCGGTCATTCTTAAGGAGGTGAGATAAAGATGATGAACGGGGAATCCTAGAATAAAATAAAAAGTGAGTAATTAATCTACTGATAAAGGAGGACTGAACAATAAACTAACCTAACGGTCGACTGATGCCTCTTGGGGAGAGTGATACACGTGAAGTAGATAAAGACCTGAGTTTAGAGCATTGGAATATGAGTTCGAAAGGGAAGGTGGTGCCGTCGGTATCAAGGATTATGGTGGTAACACCGGGAGCAATGAATGGTTGCCAAAACACCTTAGCAAAGCTTGTCCAATCTATAGGCTTCCATACTCCAGGACCTCCGCGGTACACCAGCTCTAGTCTCAGATCCGGGATTGGACAAAAGCGCTTCATCAACTGCAAACAATTATCATTTTCGTAAAGTAGATTCCACTCAGACTCATGATCCATAAAAAGCTGGAGGCACCGAACGTATGTTTTCAAGATTAGGCATTTTTCAAAGACCTCACTACCGAGTATGAGGAACCTGTCTTCTGTTGGTACTTGTATCCAAATTGTCTTGAACAAATGGAATTGGCATCGCGGACGAAAGCAACGCCAGCTGAGGGAACAAGCCAGGAGGTCCGTGCGTGTATCGCTGGCATGGTCGATGATCTCGTCGATTAACTCTTGGGAAAGATCACTGAAGGCCATGAGCACAAATGAAAAAGTATTTCCAACGTCGTATCAGTGTATGTCGGATGATGTGAGAGACAATGCGTGATCACCGTCACAACAGGTTTAAGGAGTTGTCACAAAATTGACAGGAGTGTTTCCTCTTGTTTTCTTCTTGCTACTGTACCAATGCTCACGACATGGTTCTTATAAATTAACAAGTTCTTAGTCCGCCCAAAAATCCGAATTGGAGTCCGGCTCAATGAATGTTCAATTTTGGATTGAAAGAGGTTCCGTGTGTCATCGTGCCCTCGTTGAAGGATAGACCGCCGTGCTACTCAGTGACGATAAGTATCGCCCTCGCCATCCTTTTACGTCTTCCCCCTCAAGATTTTCACTTACAATCCAGCGCGAGGCAGTTTTCAAGGCAGTCGTCCTAAAAGCTTGATCAAAGTTTGCCATGGATGTTTTACGCATTTCGCCTTTAAAATTTGATGCGTTGAAAACAGTCTACAAATACGCGATCGCTATCAATTTCGAAGTGGCTGGCTTAGGTTTCCAGAGTGAGTAGACTCTAGGAATATGTATATCTATATACAGAGTTGAAGGTAAATCACCTTGAAGTAACTTTCTCACCTAAGCTCCTTGCGTGAGACTGACTTAGAGCCATTGCGATTTGAGTATGACCCCAATCCACTCACCACGGCGCCGGACTTTGCTATCAGCTCCGGATTGGGTCGCCACCTTGCACAAGAAGCTCTACGACGCGGGGACAAAGTCGTTGGAACAGATCACGCACGACCCGTCGCAAAGCTAGCAGACCTTAAAACAGATGGCGCTGACACTCTGGAACTTGATGTCATCTGGCCTTTGGGAGAGCTTCAGGAAACTGCCAAAGCAGCACCCTCAATTCACGGTCGTATTGATGTAGTTGTCAATGATGCAGGTAAGTCTACCTTTTTCGTCTGAAGCTTCACAACAAAACCATTTATCCAGGTTATATCCAAGTCGGAGTCTCCGAAGAAACGAGTTGCGTCATTGGATTTTGCCTTCAATATGGGTTCAACTGATGTCAGACTTGTAGGCATGAGGAAACTCTCGAGTAGCTCAAGTAAGCCTTGGCAGCAGCTTACTGGTGATGTTTACTCATCACAAGCTCTTGATTTATCAGTACAAAAATGTTTGGTGCTTTGAATGTATCAAGAGTAGTTTTAACTTACATGAGGGAGAAGAAAACAGGCGCAATTGTCTTCATTGCCTCTCTGGCTGGCTGGGAGTAGGAAAAATTGTTGAAAATACGCATTCTGCTCTCATAAATCGACACTGGAGTTCCATACGCTGGTTTATATGCCGCCAGCAAATGGGCCCTTCGAGGTTTGTTCGTTATGCAATTGTGCTAGTAAGACATTGACTTCTTTGCTACGTTGATATATTTTGCCTAGGTATATCCTCTTCCTTGCATGCTGAGATCGCGCCTCTTGGGCTGCGTAGTGTCTGCGTACTAGTACATCGGTAACCAGCCTTGGGATCCACTCAAAGGTGTCAGCGTACTTGTAGATCTCGTGAAAGGAGAGAATGGCGCCGCGGATAAGATTTTCCCGCCTCTCGTCGCGTTGGGCAACGACTGCTATAGTGCCTATAAGGACTTTTCTGGAGGATACTTGAAATTGTTGAAGGGATGGGAGGTTTCAATCAGTACCGATATCAGCTCGAAGAACTGATGTTGGTGTATTTCGCCTCTAGAATTTATACCCAAGAAGAATTAACATGGGAAAACCGCACGAAAAATCAATCTATGATCATTCTTCTCAAAACGAGTCATGGGTCTTTCTAAACCTCTCAGCCTCTGGCTATATCTACGTGAGATCATCTTGAAATACTTCCCTCTTCTAGATTCACTTTACAATTTGGTTACCTTTCATTGTTATTGAGCGTGACGAAGTTTCCTCGGCTAGTAGTGCAACAGATAGGAATTCTTCGGGATTCTCATTTTGCAGCCAATCGTTGCCTTACGATTTGCGCAACTACCTTTCCCTGAACGGGTATGGCTGAGCTATGTAACTCGGGACCTATTCGAGTTCCCTATAGTGACGAATTGAGAACATGATCGCCGTTCAACTCTAGACGACGTACTGGAAAGGTTTCGCCTGTCGGGAAGGTGATAAAGGTATCATTCCAGACGGCGTAGTGTTTATGGCCAACATTGAGAGCTAGTATTTCATAGTCATGAAGGTACACTGGCAAATGACACACTCAGAAAAAGGGCAATGATGTTCTGAAGACTAGGGCGTACTTTTCGGGTAGAAAATTTCGATGACAGTAGACTGTGTGGAGCTTGGCATCCAAATTTGATGCTAGGAAGATAATCAGCATTTGGTGACATCGAGGGGTAATACATTAGCGGCGCCGCTTACCGTGAGTCCATTTCCATGGATCCCAATAAGAACCTATCTTTGCATCAATATAACCAGAAAAATACTTCAGTTAAAGTATAAATCTCACTGTGCTCTTCGCAATAAGTTGTATTTGATCTGGAAAAGTCAGCTTTTCCATCTTCACGGCCTGAAATTCGCATATTCCTTCCACGTCCAAAGCCACCATAGCTTTGATAAGATCCTCGTCGTCCTCTGTCCTTAGTCGACGGTGAGGCGTATCTTGCCGCGAAATATAGGTCACCAGAGGCTTGCCGCTGTGCGATGACATTGAATACTGGAGCTGACTTTCTTCTTTCTTTACAGACCTCTCACGAGGCCTCGAAGGTGGGGCAACTTTACCCATGCAACTTTTGGCCATGTTTCGAATGACCCTCTGTCGAAGAGGTTCCCAGAAGCGAAACGGAACTGTGGTGTGCATAGTGCTTCCAATCATTTTACCCCATGATCCAGCGAGAGGGCTGAATCAAGTGTTGGTGTAGATCAACGGACAGACAAGAAAATCACTCACTCTTTGTGAGCCGCGATACGACTCACAAGCATAGCTTGTTCAAACACAAATGTTTGATCGGTGTTCTTCAGCTTATCCCAATAGCCTTTGGCTTCCACTGACGCACCCTGGAAGGCAGCCTGCATAAGGGGTTCATTAACGCCAGCCCTATCACGCCACGATTGTTCGTCGACGTGCTGCATGGTTGAGTATTTCCAAACGCGATTCGTCTTGAAGAAAACTGACCGGTATGAGGAATCGAGATGGTTCCAGCGGGGCCCCTAGATATTGCGGCGAAGCGGTGATGGCTGAATAGGACTTGACTGCGCCAAGCATAAGTTCTCCCCACCAATGATAGTAATGCTTTGAAGTTCCACCATATTCAGGCTTACAAAAGAAAGTAGGAGAAGATCCAACTTACACCCATGAACTGGCTCACGTCGTATAAGATAACCGAAAAGCCACGGAATGGTAGTGCGAATTCCAGCGGCCCGAAGAGAATGTCGGCCTCTTCAATTGTGAGGACAGCCATTTCCTGAGGAGAGTGACAAGGTAAAAACGTTTACAATGACGTGCGGAGAGATCTACCTTGTGAGTGGGGTGTGCCTTGTCCCCCGAGCTCCCCGGACCCATTTTTATTGGTTGAGACAGTATGAACTTCAATTCTGGAAATGACTCTTTTTCCTCTGTTGTCGAAGTTACTGCATAAATGGTTCCTCTGTGAAGATAAAGCTGGGAGAACACCCAGAATCCAGCAGGTTGTGTCGAGTGAAGAATGCTGGTGGAGTAGGATTTAGGAGAAACAACTGGTCTTTTGAAAGAATTTTCAGTTGGAGTACCCAAACTTCATCAGTGAGGCTCACTGCGTCATCGGAAAGGCGTCTTCGGCTTGATCATCGTTTGGCCGCTGCAGAATATCCGGACGTCTGTGAGGTTGTGAGCAATGGTGAGTTATAACAAAGCCCAGGCCAAACAGCAGGAGAATAGTGAAGAGGCGGCGATTGGATAGGGGTGGCATGAGCGACTTTCACGTCGATAGCTTGTGGTGGGATGGAGTAAATTCATGAAAAATAACCTTCATTTTTAAGCCTGTCTCCTTGAGTTTTAGCCAAGGGCAAATGAAACATCGCACGGGAAGTTTAACCTCCACATTGCCGTGATGAGAGTTGGGTAAGTGCAAGCGTAAGGCGATTCGCTGACTGCCGAATAATTTGAGCTGTCATTGTCAACCGCAACACATTCATAACTGACCTTTTCACAATTTATACGAAAAAGCCAACCGAGGCGGTGGACTTGCGACCGATTGAAGACGCATTATAGTCGGCAACATATAGTAAGAAAACAGCAGTACTGCGACACCAACTGGCCGCAAGGGGTTGAGCGAAAGGTTATAAATCCTGATGCATGACCACTGGTCTCCATTGAAGCCAAACCGAGTAAGTCAAGCTGAGCAACAATCTGAACAATCCAAAAGTTTTTCACATCGTAATCCTCTGAAGGAATACAACTGAATTCGCTTGCAGAAACGGTATCGCAGATGATGGTAATGATAAAGTCGAGTCACAACGGAGCTAGTCACGGCCCCCCTTTGAAATCCAGTCACCTTGTCACTTCTTCTACGACCACCATCGCAGCCGAGCACAACGACGGACTACAGAGAGCATCTTGACTGATTGCTCTGCACAACGTATCTCCCATTCTACATTAATATCGTCTTTTATTCGTCAAACAGCAATCTTGAAGTTGAATAACTAAGCCGACAACCCGACAACGTACCTCGAATTTCCTCCATCAATTGCTTCACAAGAATGGCTTCGGCTTACTATGAATTCTATCGTGGTTCATCGTACGTTGTACAAATTTTGATATAATATAATGCAATGTTCATAACTCTGTTCTCCTACCTGGTCTCCTTTAAACAACGACTCGCCGCATGCAGAATCGGCATGGCATTGACTGACTCGCTTGACGAACTCATTACGAGCGGTGCAATCACCCCTCAGCTTGCGATGAAAGTACTGCAACAGGTTAGTTTCTCTTCTGTCCGGACGGACGTCAAGGGCAAACTTGTGCGTCGTGAGGCCCCGTGTTACCCTATCATAATCTGATTCGGTGCGCTCTCCGACACGCACGCCTGCGCTTTCATTATTTGCAATCCTCGTTGCACGCACCTTGCAGGCAGTCTACCAATCGCACAACTTTTATTATTTGACGTCATCGACCCAATCCAATTCTGACATTGCATCTTTTTATAACAGTTTGACAAATCACTCGCGGACACCATGGTCAAACAAGTCAAGAACAAGACAACTCTCAAAGGGGCTCTACGCACTTACCGTCTCTGTGACGATGTCTGGACATTTATCATAAAAAATCCGACGTTCAAGATGGAGTCCAATGACATGGTTAGCGCAACCCGGATAAAGATTATCGCTTGCAAGAATGGAGATGCTATTGAGGCAGGGAAGAAGTGAGAAGGTGCTACTGTGTATCGTGATACCGCAGTTGGTGTAGAGAGGTTTTCAACCTCATGTATTTTAGAGCCTTTTGGAACGGTACAACTTGTCCTATATATGCCATTTTTCAGTTGGCTTGACACACTGATGAAATTTGAATTATTTGCTCTTGCTTATATTATCGACTCTCCATCAACGCCTACGTTCCACAAACCTTATCTTATGAATGATTAGTTAAATACACATGCATGAGTAATGAAAGCGTCTAAAGTGGTCGCCAAAACTTATCAACCAAAATCGTAATACACCTCTCTAGCACCGATCAAACAATCCAACCTCATCAACATCCCATGCAATTGCCCTTCCACGTACCTCGCCACCAGATACTTCTAGCCATGCCTCAAGTCGCCTGCCCAACTCCCCACCGCGTCCACCGCATATATCGCCAGTCGTGTTCAACATCTGATCTTTCTCCTGCTCATTGGCGAACATCGAAGGAAGCTTGGAAGAGATTTTGCGAGCTTGCGCGATGGCATTACCATTCGCGTTCAACTTTTCAGACTCGTCAGAGACCAATGTTGGGCTGTCTTCTTGCAGCTCGTCTTCAGGGCAATCAGGATCTTCGTCATCCTCATCTTTGAACCACTCCGACTCGAACTCTTCTGCGCCGAGGATACCATCGACGAGACCTTCCTCCCAACCATCCCATTCCGCACAGCGATGAGCCATACGGAGACGCATACCAGCTGACTCGTAGTAGAGCCATTCAGAGCATAGACCTGCCAATGCTGAAGCTGCTGACGATTGGGATGTGAATGACGCTGGAAGTTGAGACGCGACACGCTCGCTGAATTCGGGATCTGAAGGAAGTTGGGCAACGACTTGACGGAATAGTTTCGAAACGAAGGGGCTGCTTCCAAGGAAAGCAGGTAGATGGGCTGCAGCCCAGAGAGGCCGGATAGTTGTCGATTCCCAATCAATGATACAAGTCTGGAAATAGGGGATTTAGTCCGAGTTCACAAAAATTTGACAAGCTACTTACAATTTTTGTGCGATCGGTTTCGTCAACGAAGACGTTTTCCAGACTCAAATCGTGACAGTCCCAGGTAAATTGTTCCTTCTTGTCGGCACTGGGGACATCCTGTTTCCCGCTCTGCATCACTTCTCCCAACCTATCCATCATCCTCATCCATCTTCCCATCTCCTTCCTCACTTTTTCCTCCCTCTCGCCAAGCTGCTTCACGAGGAAAGTGCTCCTCTGATTCCGCCTGTAGTCCCTGTACATTGCATCACCCGGTCCTTCACCCTCATCTTCACTCTCCGACAAGCCCCACTCATCACTATCGTCGCTCTCATCCCCAGCTACTTTCCTCAACCGATGATACCGTGAAGTCTTAATCTCATCCGGGTCAAGATGCAACTTATGAGGGGCAGTTTTCCCTTCGTTTTCAAGAATGACTCCGCGGATTTCTCGGTCAACGCAGGAGGATAGGTAAGTGTCCGTGGTGGACCAAGGACCGCGGTTGAGTTCGGTTGGGTGGTGGAGCTCACCGCGATTGGAGCCGAAGAAGGGCCAGGAGATTATGGGACCAACGTGGAATTTGTTGGGTGGGTCGAGTACAGTCGGTAGAGAGGCAGGATTGAGGCTTGAGAGCGTTGGGACGGCAAATGAGGATGGTTTAGGTGTGAGGCCTGCCGACGGGCCAGCTCCGGAGGGTGCGCGAGAGAGAAGCGTAGGACAGAAAGGGAATGTGGTGTAGTGGTCTTGTTGAACCGCTTTGGGAGTAGGTGCTCCTGAAGAACCTGCTGCCGATTGTTGCGGGTCAGGACCGAAATAAAGAGACCCGATCGAATCAAAGCGGTGTGCAAAGAGGGGTATGACGATTGTAGCAAGATTTTTCAGCAACCGCAGTAGTTCGCTGTAGGAAAGTGTATGGTACACTTGAGCAAGGGGAACGCCGGGTGCCTGAGATAAATTAAGAACAGTCAGCGTTTATAATTACAAACGATGTGGAGAAATTGATATTGGAACAAAACAAAGGGGATTAGTGCTATCTTGAGATTTTGAGAAGATGGAGATTTGACGCGCATGGATAGCCGCGTAACTCTGGATGACAATTCCGGATCACGAAAGGAGGGAAGAGATTGAAACAAAGATCTATGTTGTAGTTTACCTTGGTCATCAAGATAAACTCACCGCCCAGGCGGTTGTAAGGATTGGAATCGTAGTGATATACCGTGGGCACGGGGACACTAGTGTTGCGACGGAGATAACTCATAGTTGCAACTTCTGATTCTGTCTTGAGGCGGGGCATAAACCTCCGTGCTACTCGCGCAACGAGTTGAGTGTGATCAACTAGCGTGACAAGATAAGCCTGCAGCAGATGGGTAGATTTGAATTAAAAGAAGGATGAGAAGAGGGAGTATTCAGAAATGTCAATGTCATCGATAGAAGCGACGGTTCTCACCTTGTGAAAGGTACCTATGAACGACGCGATCGTGGAAAGAGTTTATCGTCAGCAAAAATATGTTTGATTGTAGGGAGCGTTGTAGAAATGCACCTGCGCTGAGGAAATGAATCCGGCCAGCTTCGACGCCCATCTTTTCACGTACGACGTCTTTGAGCAGCCTCCTGTCGACTTCAAAAGGTAGAGATCCGTGCCTGGCTATGTCAGCCTTTCGTTCTTTTTTCCTGTCTTCGTGTTCAAGAGGCCAATCCCACACCAAGGGCGGACGGTTGGTGGGTTGACCTTCAGTTGGTCTAAGCGCTTTCGTCACACCTTCAGCACCAGACGCGCTGGCTGACGGCGGCAACAATGCAACGCCATTGCTTGCGTGTCCCTGTACAGTGACCAACCCATGGTCGCCATTGACCTGGTGGTGGTGGTGATGGTGGTGGTGGTGGTGGTGGTGGTTGCTGCCACCATTGACGCGGTGCATAGAGGACAATGAGGAAGATAAAAACTCTGTAACTTTTTCAAAGTTTGCTGAGAGATCCTGGTTGATATTTGTGAACAATCTGGACGGAACCCAAGATACGGTGAGTAATATAAAGGAAATGATGAGTGATGAAATCGGTTACCTGTTCGCCGAACAGTTATTATCATCGTGGTTGGCAGTAATGTGTTTGTCCGTATTTGTTGTGCCACCAACGGCAACATTAACGGAGAACGCAACTTGAACGCCTGATTCTAACTGCACTAAGCCCATTTCGTCCCGAATTCAAATGTAAGTTGTTGTTAAGGGTATTTAGGAAGCTTAAGGAAAGTACGGGGACAATGGAGAAAGAAACGAAAGACGGAGACCCGCGACTTGGCAGAAGGGGGGCTAGGACTCGGGAGATCCAACTCTCGACTCTGATAGTGATGGGCTAGTCTTATATAGAGCCATAGAGAGCACGCGGGAAGCGGATTCCCTCAAGGTTCCGCCGAGCAATGAGGCCAAGAGAGCTCCGACTCCGCCTGTGTCTTGTAGATTTCTCGTATCCCAAGGTGGCTCATGTCTCATTAACTTTCTTACCCAGCATAGAATCTCGGTGTCTCTAGCTCTTTGGCGCCTCGACCCTTCAGTGATCAGAGATCGCCATCACTCAATACTCGCACTATATTGGGTTCGACTTGAAAAGCGCTAACTCGAGTACTATAACCCACCCCCATTCTTTCTATCTTTCGGCTATTCCTATCATTGCCGATCCTTTCATCTGGACCCTTTCTCGTGCTCGCATAGCAGGTACAACAGCCGCTATAGAACATGGCATGCCTCACCGCTTTGACATCGTTTGAAATGTTATGGCCCGCCTGACCAGTGTCGAATCTCATCGCTTACAAGTTGAACACGTAGATTTGCAGCCATACAACCGCCCAACCCCATCCTATACATATCGTCGGAGAAACTGAAGCGGCGAACTCGATTTATCGACGCTCAAACGCTGGGTGGGGAATTTCACGACGCTAGGGGGTCACACTTATGAAAGTTAGTTTCATGACCTAACCGAACGCGATCCCGACAACTCATGTCACTCTGGGTTGGCTATAATAAAACCTACTTGGCGCTACCTGAGCAACTCTCTCTCTCGATGTTGAACTGTCCACCCAGGCGCCAAGTGTCTGTTCCAGTCAGACCAATAGTGACTCATTCATCATGCTCTCTTGCCTGCTCTCATGCACGCGACTGCTCTCTGAGATATCTACTTGATTCTGAGTGGTGATTAAACATTCCATCTACCCAGAGATCCTCTAATCCCCCTCTATTCGCTCAGATCGTGGTACCTAAACGACGAATAAACTTTTCGACGTCCTACGAATGTGAGATCTCTCTCAAATTCATGAGATTTCCTTATACGTTCTTTATGGCATCGTCATGAAATGGCGATGACTTTCGAATGAAAGAATGGTGATGATCGAAAACTAGCAATTCATATCTTCATCATTCACACCAACACTGGTCCCACCCCCAGAACGAGTTTGTTCCGTCCCTAATCTATCGCATCGCACACCTGCTTGTCAAAGCGTTTATTCGATCAGCAGTTCTGTTGCAGCACGCTGTAAGTGGGTCTCATGCGTTAAACAGTGATGTTATGTCTCTTCTCCTAATCACAATCAATACAACAACACGCACATTGCTCATCTCAGAACGTCAATATGATTGAATATCGGTGTGGAGGTGGAAATCCGAAATGGCGACTACTCAGCGCTCAGATCCGAAAATATTTCGAACTTATGCACAACTCCTCGCGATTTTGATATCATCTACACACTACACTGAAAATAACTTGATCATGAGCAAGCTATTGGCGGAAAACACCTTATGATGAATGGTGCAACAATCACATCATCCACTCTTCGTAGCGCCGATAGGGGCTTCCTCCATTAATCCGAGGTTCAATATCGGGTTGATCAGTGTTACGAGTCTTCAGCCAAGGCATGGCTAAGCCTCCCACCACACCACACCAAGCGTTGCCATGCTGTGTGCAACGTCAACTAGCAATCGCAAGCAACTACCAAGAAGAGTCTTGGCGCTTCTAGATCTTCTCTTATTCAGTCATTATTTTACTTCCGTTCCGAGGTAGCCACTAGGAGCTTCTTAAGGAAAGTCCAAGGACAAAGAAAGCGATGCCAAGGCACCTAAGCCAACACGTATAATCATATCTCCGGCTGTGGTAGCGGCTACTTGGCGCGTAGTAGATTGAGATGATCATTGCCCAGAATGCGCTAGCGTTGCCAAGTTTTGGAGCGTTAATCAGTAGAGGGGTGTTCGTTCCTTGGCGTTCCGACTAGGAGACTAAGAAAATCAATTGATCCGGTTGTAAGTATAGCTATGTCATCCTAACGAATAGACTCATATCGCGGTCTGCCAAATTTTGCAAATGTAGTCTGTAAGATTAGTGTGTCACTAATATAGAAAGGGGGGATCAGCGGAGTGACTCGCCGGAATATAAGAGTAGCCAAAACTACAAACTACCTGTTGTATACTTTCTTTAAGCTTGAAGATTGCTCTCTCTCAATTTACCTGACCTTTTTTCATCGTTCTTCGATGCTCAAAGTCGGCATTTCCATTTTTAGAATGAGATTGCTAAATTAAGCAATCGGCGGGATGCGGATCACCGCTTTATGATTACGTAGTTTCGATGAGATAAAGCTGATACTCAGTCGCTCAAATGGCGCAGCGCAGATCGAAGAGCGTTCAGAATTGAATATGGCTCATCTTAGTACCACAGCTGATGATATCTGGGCAACGAGCCTGAGGCCAGATCTTGGAAAACGCCACAGCAGGCGCCCTGGACCCTTCAAGTTTGATAACAGTCAGGTCAGATGATCTTTCCAGACTTCAGTAATGGAATTACGAGATGAACATTCAAATTTTGAAACTTTATAAAGATACGTACTTCAATTCAACTTTCAGCTTCAACTAACTTCAACGAGCTGCTATAGGCTTGTATTTTAAGCCGCTGTCGGCGTACGATGTGGCTGAATTCATTCAACTAAATCACTCTCTCATCGACCAACGTTCCTTCAACGGTCAAAGCCTAGTGTTCTTCGCCGAAGTAAGCCCACCAGATTGAATAACGAGAATCATAGATTGGGTGGGCGCTGACTCCGTCTGTCGCTGAGAAATAAATCGAGAACGTGGGCATCAGACTCCGATACGATGACTACACTGTCCGAGATCCAGTCTAGTAAGTGAGCGTTTGAGTTTTCGTGCTTCCCTGATTTTCCTGTTTAGCTAGTTTACGCAAAGTGAACCCCACAACTGGGCCGAAGCCCGATAGATAAGGTCAAGGGAGGGAAGATAAGAATGAGTTAGGTACAACGATGTCAATGCGTATCAACGGAATCTCTTTAACAGGATGTATATTAATGAAGGTGTGAGCTTAACCTTGAGAACACGAAAGATGAGGAAGACGCTCAAGTTGCATTTGAAAACATGCGGGATATCGAGCCGTACCTGAGGAGGGGAATGACTTCGTATCTAACTAAAGCTTAAATACTCACGGATATAGGTATGTCCCATTGTCCTTTCCAAATCAAACACTGCTATTCTGGAGTCCATTCATTGCTCGAAAAGACTCGGGTTGAGAAGTTGGAGTTCGCTTCAAAAGAGAGCGAAGACGGAAAAGCCAGGCTGAGTCAGACTGCAGATTACCACAATAGCCTAGAAAACCTGTTTTGTCGGCGTTTGTCAGGCCCCCTGCTTCACTCGAAGTAACAGTCAAGGTCTTCTAGCACCAAGTTTGCGTGCGATTTGAATAACACAAGTCAGAAGCAGGTGGTCATCTCATCAACTGACACGCTACGGCTCTCTACGGAACCGGGCTTGAATAAACTTTGAATCTTTGCATCAAACTTCCATGATCCAGCAGCTACATCTGCATCGTGATATTTCAAGAATGACTTGTGGCTGAGGGCTCTTAGTATCTCTTCAGGATGACTAGTTTGGCCTGTGAAGGATCAAGATAACTGTACTTGTCCAGCCTAGCGGCGTAGTAAGCAGGAAGACCTCCATTTCGGTAGCAGTGGTTGCAAGTGATTTCTGAAAGGAGGGGTCTTTTATGCGGTAGCTCGTACCACAGAAAGTGTTGAGTACCCAGGCTTGTCGCAGTAAGTTATTGTGTTGATTTGGAAGTAATGAGGTGACTGAGGCATGTCAAGTTGCTAGGTATGATGGAATGACTTGAAGCGACGCGTCATTTGATTTTTTTCTGCTATTGGTCCTGTCTTTCCACAAGGACATAACCACGCGCAGCAAGCGAACGGATGGCTTAGCGGATACGAATTACAATCGAGATCAATTTGCGTTGACTGTTGTGGAGGGAAAGAAGAAGAAAGTTTGCAGATGGTCTCCATTTTTCGAACGCCATAAATCAGGAGGGTAGCAACTGACTCGGTTCTTGATTTATTCTAGAAGAATGAAGCGAAACAGGTGAGCGGTGTATTTGTCTAACGGAATCATTCTGTGAATGACAAGCCAAGGGAAGGCGTTGGCACCAACTCCTGCCTAGGATGTTCGGGTTTCCCAGAACCCCAAACTCCACTAAGAGCTGGTTTCACACCGAGACATGCTGATGCCTGAAGGGACGGTTCTGTGCCTCATGTTATCGGTTCTGCCTCGTGGATCTCGACTTCCCGTTCTGGAAAAATCCCCTGAGCCGAGGTGGACTCATTCAATCGGAGTCGACGGATATGTCGGCGCGAATTGTGAGTTAAACCCGCTTACAATTGTCAACAATTGCACTCTGACCCACAAATTCCAGGCAGTGTTCTTTGTGCATCCCGGCAGTTACCATCGTAGACAATGTCGATCTGTTCGAGGACGGGGAGCGCTGTTGAATTTTTGGTGGGGACTGTGTGTGTTTTCCTGGATATTTGTCGGAGTCTGAAATGAAATCCGGAGGATCTGCCCCTTTCGGTTGTCAAATACAGCTTTCAACTTTTGCTTTCTGCTTTCCCCTCCTTCCGACTACTCCTCCGCAGGTCGGTTCTGCTCGCTATAGTGCACCATGATGCCCCCAGAGTTCGCGGATCCGCCCACCAAGGACTCTCTGGCAAATGCACGAAGGTCGCTGAACACAAACCGCGTTTCAGTTCGCGACCTCACAAATAAAATCGACGCCGCAGAAGCTGAACTAGCGCAATACGTGCTTCAGGCCAAATTCACCATTGGAGAGATGCAGAAAGAGAAGAAGGCGCTCGAGGAGAAGTTGAGTAAGACTCTGGCATACCTTTCACCGATAAGGCGACTTCCACTCGAATTACTCAGAGAAATATTTCTTTGGTGTTTCGAGGACCACCCTTGCTCGGCCTGGGTTCTCGCTTCCGTGTGCGTGTCTTGGAGGAGATTATCTTTGAGAATACCTGTGATTTGGTCAAAGGTGGGTTCTGCTCATTCGTATCGTTGCGCTTTGGCCCCCGCGCTGCCCCTGGCTTTACTCGCCGCGAGGACTCCATCCAGCAGGGTCCCCCTTCGAACAAGTCCCGCTTTTCATCCGGTTTCCGTCGGTTTCTCTCATCCGAAAGTGATCCATATGTCTCTACTCCTTCCTCTTACTTGGAAGCCTGTCTTCTCCAACCTATTAATAACGGCAGCACTCCCGCGAAACCTAGATAGAAATACTGACATACACCTCTTCCCCTTCTAGATTCGCCTACTTACGACACAACATGCGTCTGCGGATACAATTCGACTATGGCTTGAACGTTCTGGTGATAGTGTGCCTCTGGATATAGAGGTATTTCTCCGTATAGGCAGGGCAAGGCCAATGACGGAGTCGCCGTCCTCGAGGGGAACACGCTCTGCATCAATATCGGGGTCTTCGACATGGAATTTGACACCTGCTTTGCATCCCCCGACGTCACATGTGATCGTGCACCCTCCTCACCCTCCTCCTCCTCTCGGAAACGCGCAGACGGTCACTTCTTCTTCCGTCGCTTCGCATAACGACACCTGGGGACCTGATCGTTCCGCCAACGCGGTTTCAAGAGTCAGCATGCACTGGGGACATATCGCGTTTTTCTACCTTGTCGAGCAGATGCATCGTTGGGAACGATTCGTTTTTCGGTTTGACAAGCAATTTACTTCCATGGGCGCATTGAAATCGATAACAGGTTTGTATTGTAAATCCACCTCTTCTTTAGCTGACTATGCTGATTGATATTCAGGGGACGCACCTCTTCTTAGAGAATTCGAAGTTTCTAGTATTGAAGCCGGATTCTTCGCAGAATGGCCATGGCTCCCAAATGCATCATCGTCGGGCACTACAGGTAGCCTACCCAACCTTCGAACTCTAACTCTACAACACACGCCGTTCAAGTGGTCTTCCCCAATGCTTCGAAACCTCCACTCTTTGAATCTCCGTGCTCTACCAACATCTCATCTTCCTCTGGACCGCATTCTCACTATTCTCTCCAACAACCCCCAACTCAACTCCGTTTCTCTCCACTTTCAGGGTGTTCTACCTGCCGTTCTTCCACTTGCGACAGTCACACTCCCAGACCTTATATCACTTTCATTAGGCGGTCACTTTTTGCTGACTAACCTCGTCGACCAGCTCGTTTTACCTTCCTTAAGAAATCTTACACTCGACATCGAAGCACGGGACCCAATTGAAGACGTTATCTGTTCCCTGTTACATAGGTCTAATAACCCTCCTGTCTCACATCTCGCTATTGGATACAGCACGCCGCCTCACCTACACCACCACCCTCATCACCATAACGGCGGACCTGCATCATCTGCTGCTGCTTTTTACTACGGGGCAAGTGCAGGGATGATGGTTATCGGATGGCCAACGCTTCTCGCTGAGCTTGAAGACTTGAAAACGCTTTGGGTGGGTAGCATGGCGCTCGAACCTCTTTTGAGTGCGCTTGGTCCCCCAGACGATGACGCTTTAACGGGACTCAATCCCCCTGTGACGCAATTTCTCGCTGGTACTGGCAGTAATCCGAATGTCGGAGGAAGTGCAGCCGCAGCCGCAGCCGCCGTCAACGGATGGACCTGGGCCTGTCCAAACTTGGAGAATCTTGGCTTGAAGGGATGCCATACTCATAACGACGGTGTCAATAAGCTGGTACAGATGATCGAAGCAAGAAATCCGGACACACTCACTTCAGTTGGTGGAAATGGCGGTGTTTTGACTGGTAGTGGAGGTGGTACGCCTGAGAAACTCAAGAAGCTTGAGTTGTACGATTGTACGAGCCTAGGGGAGGATGTGATGCACTGGTTAGAGGCTCGTATCGATGAGGTTGTGTGCTCAGAGCCTATTTCTGATAGGTAAGCCCAATCCAAACCATTCACTTGAACTGTATTTCTGACTCATGTTTGGCCAGAACGCCCATGGCTCACCCTTACCTGTGATGGGTCTCTGTTTCGACTGAAAAATGACTCTCCTTTCGTTCTATTTCCGCCTTCTCTCCCCACCACCCTTCAAAATGATGGCACCCCGCGTTTTCCTCTTGCTCTCGGACCATTTCAAGAAATTCGTTCGCCCCGTTACTCAACCACATTTACGTTCACGTTCACTATCTATTCATTCACAAGGCAGCCCCTTCACGATTCAACAAGCCACGTTTCAACATTTCTTCATCTACGCCGGCATTCGGCATCTGTCAACGATCTGTATATATTTTTCTTTATTTCAGTCTCAAACCATCGATACATTCTCGTGCATTAACTCGTACACCTCATATTATTTAGCTCATGGCATTGTATAGCATAAACTTCAGACATCTGTTGTGCATTTTCGATTCTCGTACTGTACTTTTGTTGTTCCTTCTATTTGTATTGGGACCTAATGTTTTATCCTCCTATAGATCTCTTGTAGCTCTATTATCTTTACTTTTACTTATTGTTTCGATTTCAAATTCATTCTCGAAGTTTATTTCCATTGTGAGTGATCGCAAACTGACACGCATGACGGGGGCTACTTTTTTCGCCATATCGAGATGAGCCCATCACGTTGCGATTCTCACTGTGCTATAGGTAGCACCTTGCCTCCTGAAGTTTTCGGCAATCGTGTTTCAGTTAACTGCAACTACTTGAGGAGTCCAAATGACACTCGGTATAGAAATAAAAGAACCTTACTGAAACAGAAGCCACGGAACTGGTCATCACATCTCAGGCATATAAAAACGGCTTTCTCCTTGTTGAACATGTTCTACAAAGTAACTCTTCTCAACCATGCATACAGACAGCGAGCGTCTTTACGTTGACCTAATCTTTCGCGCAACTAGAAAGTATCCAAGTTGGGATCCCGAGATCCAAATCAAAGTTGGCGACTATGGTCGAATCACAAAAGGGGAGGCGTCATGGCGGGATTGGCTAACCGTTTTGGGCCTGAATGCGAAACAGAAAGGGATATTTGTCAAAGAAGGCAATATTTACGAGGATGGCATCGCTCAAGCGTTTGATATTCCTGCTGCCGTCCATCAGGGAGGAGGGCGAGATGAGGACGTAACCCAGAGGCGCTTGCAAGCGGCTGCCTCAGATGACCATGACGGAGTGATGTGGGTAACAAGTAAGAATGTACGAACTATGTCGAAGGACTTAAAACTGGGCGGGTGAGTAAAAAAAAATTCAGAGTATGCGATCTCTCACATCGCCGCCTCTCCTCCCAGTGGATTGCAAGGGCTCGCGAATCTCAGGTTACATGCCGGCTTCAAGCTCACTTCTGGTCGAGGAGCTATTTTGGCCATGGAACATGAAACAGTGACATACCTCGATAGACCGGGAAGTCTTCTGAAGCTTCTAATGTCCGAACGCCTGCATGGCCGTGTCATTGTGTCTGAAGTCCATCAATGCTCTTCGTACGCACGATATTTAGTGAGTGAAGGAGGGAAGACAGTGTCGATTGGGCTCGGTGCGGAAGTGCCCTGTCCCGGAGCTCCAGGTGTATCGGCATTAGGTGAGGTGGCAGGGTCTTGGTACTGCGACGCAGCTGTTGGAAACTTCAAGGCAAAGATTAATCAAGTAGGGGAGAAGGTTTTTTGTCCGTTGTATAGATTAGTGGCAGTGGAAGAGCGACGTCCCTGCGTAGGTCTACGAGGTCCTATAGAACAGGCTGGCCTCTCAGACGTCGAGCCCCCATGGACCCCAGTTGAGGATGAAGAGGAGGACGATTTCGCAGCTCTAGGTACTCAAGGAACATGGAGTTACACATAGGTGTCACGATCTCTGGCCGGTTAAACTTCAGAGTAGTTGGAGCGTATCTAAACTCATAGTCAGAGGAATATCTTTCAATCATTGAAAAGCCAGTACGACTATACCAGAGAGTTATTATTAACTATTGTCTTGGTGTCTGAGTTTAACCGTCTTGGTCGACGAAGACTGCCTAAGAATAGCCTTACTCGGTTCAGGACATGCGACTAACGGCCAACTTATGAGAAGTATCCAGAAAGCCACTTTTGAGTGTGTAGCTCTCAGTTTTGCTTAGGAGTATCTGGATCTTGAATTTTGCACGATTAATCTCATGTATAAAGGCACCAGAGCGAACGCCTATAGCTACCGATTAACAGTAAGTATTTGATCAATTGATCCGGTACCCCGAGTTTGCGATCAGCTCTGGGTCTGAAGGTGGATTACCAAATGTACCTGTCCTTGCTTCTTGACGTTTTCAAAGGAAATACGACGGCCTACGCAATACTTGGCAGTTAACCTTGTACTGATATAAAAGCTGAGAAGCTGCTGTTTTCGCTTCTTCGTATATTCATTTCATCTACATACTCCCTGACCAAAGCTGGAATTTGCATAATATTCTTCTACAGTCAATTTTAGCCTCAAGAAATGGACGATACAGTCACCTTTGAGGACTTTAAAACTCGGTTGGTAACTTTAATTATTTGTTTCGTATTAAGTCGACTAGAAAAGTCGAACTTACATCGATGAAATTCCAGGAACTACAAGTATTATATCGGCCTGATCTCCATCAGTGGGTCTCGGGTTTTTCTACCAACGAGCAACTCTTATCTTCAATTTAGCAATCTTATACTACGACTATTATCTTACGTTTGCCATGGAAATAGACAGAATGTGGAGCCGTGGTGGTTTTAGCTTGGCAATGACTCTCTTCTATGTCAACCGTTATGTAAATATTTTCGGCCACATTCCCGTAATGGTCGAGTACTTCTGGGTCTCATCCAGTTCTCACAAGATACAAGTGAGTCTCTAACTCTTCCTCAAGCTTGTAAAGCACTGATAATCTCCAGATGTGCGACCATAAGTTCTCTAGAATTCATCCCGACTAATCTATCTAAGGATAGATGCCACTCACTTCAAAGCTATCATCAATACTTCTCTATCGTTGTTCAACTAGTCATTGCCAGTAAGTAGCAATAAAAAATCAAGAATTTCAGGACTTGTACTTATCAAGGAAAACAGCATTGCTCTCCATTCGAGTATACGCCCTCTACGGACGCAGGCGCCGAGTGCTATTTTTACTTTTCGCGGTTATTTTGGCTGCATTTGCTGCAGGCTGCGTCAGTCCAAAAAATTACACTGAGTTCAGAAGAGTCACTAAAAAGCTTCCGCTATAGTGGTCATTTATCTCCAAGAAAAAGGAGGAAAAGCCAAGCATATACTTACCAACCGGATGCGCTGCTACGCATCCTCGCGATGAGTCAATAAATTTTCCTTAGAGCTTGAGAAGCCTCGTGCTGATTATATCTTTAATTTAGAGCCATTCGTAAGAAATTATCTGCTATGACAAGCACTTGCATTGACATCTTCTTAGACTTAACGATTGCTTGGGGAGGAATGTTAGTCTTTGATATGATAATCTTTTTGATGACTTTATACAAAGCACTGGTTGTACCGCGTCTCGGGGAAACTAGCTTGCTCACTATTTTGCTTCGAGATGGTTAGTTTCTTTTTTGAAATAAGATCTCAGGCTGACGTGACTGACTTGAGCAACCATAGGCACCCTGTACTTTGCGTACGTATTTATTAGGAAGGAAGCTATAAAACTCAAAGTTTTGTGTATTAGTTGCATTGCGGCCTCAAATCTGGCTAATATGCTAACATTAGTTGTGAGCTGTTTTGTCGTGCTAGAGAGAAGACAGTTGTTTTTGTCGCTAACTACATTTTAGTACGGCGGTGTAGGCCGCTTTTATTTTATTTTGAAAGTTTTGCGACTTATAACTGTCTCCAGCTTTTCACAAGAGGAGTTGCAACAACTTTCACCAATGTGTACGCGTTCAATTTGCATAAGATGTTTACAACAAAGGCTAATGCCTTGTCAATGCATAGCATTTCGTCTACCATGACATCTAGATTGATGTTAAATCTAAGGCACCCCGCTCTCTGGTCAAACACGGAACAATCGGCGCAGTTTCAAGGGGACACAGACCTAAGATTCCGTGTCGCCTCCTCACAAACTTTTCAAGAGTCGAGACCCAAATTTGAGGAACAACGATCAAACACAGGGGTACTTAATGAGAGAGTGTTTTTCTCTCTAGAAGAAAATACTAATAGTGTCGAGGAGCGAAGTCGCCCTGTGTTACCGTGAAGCGAGGATCTCATTACTTTGCTTAGCCTTCCATGGGGGTGAGAGAATCAAATTGATGTTTGTAAGGATGATGATGGGAGAGTGCGATGCCAGTGTTATTGCCAGAACACATTATAGAAATAATACATAAAGATTTATCAGCTAGCATCTGGGCGAGATGTAGCTGTACGTTTTAAAAAGTAGTCTAGTGATAGCATACATGGCAACGTAAGTAAATGACTGTATTTCAAGCCCGGTTAAACTCATTTCTGCTCTTCATTCAAGGATATCTCTGGATGATTCGAAGGTTATATTGACATTAGTAATTAGTCACTTATTCTTAGATTTACTCTTGGGGTCTGGCTTCGACGGACTTACTTGACGCAGAAGCACCCGAGAATAGGTTTACTTCGATTCCGAACATGTGCACTGAGAAGCAGCAGGAGACAATTATCCAGAAAAACATCTTGAGGAATGTGGCCCTCAGTTACTCTTCTGAATTTCTTCGTCTTGAGCTTAGATTTTGCAATCTCAGTTGTAAAGGTAACAGTCTGGGCGCCTACCGAGGTTATTTTTGCTTCTCAGGGTTTGATTAATTGATCCGATTCATACCCCGAGTTAGTTCTCAACGAGTGTGCTTGAAGACTCATTGTCCATGAGCACCGCTCCTATCTTCTTGACATTTAGAAGAAAATATGATGGCCAGCGCCACACTTGGCAAGGGAAGACAATATAAGTACTAAGAGGCTCAGGTCGGTGTTATCTCTTTCTTAACACCTTTCCGTTTAATCCCAAACCAACTTGGACCTTGAGCCTACATATCGTTCTCTTGCATTGTTCTGCTCCAAGATATGGACAATACAGTCACTTTTGACGACTTTAAAACTCGGTCGGCGACACCTACTTTTTCTACTGACTTACATTAATGAGCCCCCAGTGACTACACTTACTACATTGGCCTGGTCTCCATCAGTGGGTCCTGATTCTTTTCCACAGAGAGATTCATCTCATCTGAAGCTTAGCAATTTTATACTACGACTACTGCCTTACGTTTGCTATAGAGTTAGAGAGGATGTGGAGGCGCAGCAGTTTCAGTTTGGCAGTTGTTCTCTTCTACGTCAACCGTTACGTCAACATTTTCGGCCACATTCCTGTAATGCTCGAGTTCTTTTGGGCGCTATCTGGGCCTCATAAGATAGAGGTGAGTATCTCGGGTTTATTCAACTCTCAGACAATTGATATGCCTAGATGTACGGTCATAATGCTCTTAAATCGAGCCCATCTAATCAAAGCTATTAATAGATGCAACTCACTTGAAATCTACCATCAATACTTTTCTATCGTGGTTCAGTTGGTCATTGCCAGTAAGTAAGGATAGTAATTCAAGAATACCACTATCACTTATCAGGAAGAAAACAGCCCTACTCACCATTCGAGTATACGCTCTCTATGAACGCAGCCGCCGAGTTCTGCTTTTACTTGTCGCAGTAATTTTGGCTGCATTAGCCGTTGGTTGCGTCAGTTGGACACCACTTGCATTTGTTAGAGGTATCATTAATGCTCTGCACTTTAGTGGTCATTTATTTCCAAGAAGAGTGACGAACAACCAAGTATATACTTGCCAGTTGGTTGCGCAGCTGCGCACCCTCGTGATAAGTCAATGGCCGTTGTTACGATCCGGGTTCACCTTGTACTCACCAATATATTCTTTCCAGGTCCATGCGTAAGACAATTTTTGCAATTTGAATCAAGTCTTTATCACTGAAGATTTTCAGGCTTGACAATCGCTTGGGCAGGGATGTTAGTCTTTGACATTATAATCTTTCTGATGACGCTCTACAAAACACTGGCGCTGCCGCGTGATGGAAATACTAGCTTGCTCACAGTTCTACTTCGAGATGGTCAGTCGATCCCTTATTAATTTTGCTCAGGGCTGTATAAATGACTAACATGCATCAAAAGGCGCTCTCTACTTTGCGTATGTGGTTCTCTACGCATTATTCTGTGGATTTCACAGTCTATCAGCTGCATCGTGGCTTCGAATCTAGCCAACATGCTCACCTTACTTGTGAGTTGCTTCCGTCGCTCTGCCAAAGCGTAAATGGCCTTGTTTACCCCTGATTACCGTCTAGTATGGGGGTGTAAGCCCGTCTTCGCTAGACTTCTAACAATCTGGCGTCTAAGCCAATTTTTTTTGTTCAGCCTTTCACAAGAGGAGTTGCAACGACTTTTACCAATGCGTATGCGTTCCAACAATGCAAAAATTCTTGCGATATTCACTGACCCGCTTATTCATACAAGCATTTCGTCCACCATGACTTCGAGGTTGATGCTGAACCTAAGGCAACCTGGTCTCTGGTCAAACATGGAACGGTCAACAAATTTTCGTGGGACTGTTGACATACGATTCCGTGTCCGTTCCTCACGAACGAGTCAAGACTCGAGATACAAGTCACAAGAGACACGTTCAAAGAGAGCCGCACTCGATGAGAGCCAGAACTGTCCCTAGAAGAATTCTGGAGGGTTTCCAGGCACTGGTAAGTGAAGTGACCTGCATTTATGCTCCCAACAAAGTGGTCTCATCGTTGGTTTGCTCAGTTCTTGAGGTGTCGCCGCTTGGATCGAATGAGAATAGGTGATGAGTGTACAACGGTCAATACCGCTACCTGATACTGGTGGAAATGTTCAAATATGAGTGGTGGAGCTTTTGGCAACGAGCGTAGAGGGTAAATGGAGATATAGTTGGGTAGCCAAGGCTCCTTCCACACAGCAGAGACAAGAGCAAGCAACGAATTCGTGGATCAGTTTGTTCTGTGAAGGCGAGAGGACAGGCCGGCCACGTCGGTGTAAATCACGCGCTTTGCCGATTGATTATTCGTTCAGGGGCTCTGTACTTGGGATTTATGATATCGGAGGCTCGAGCGGACACATGTTAGACAAAGCTCATTGAATACTTGGCAAAATAGATTCTAAATTCTTCTTACTAATCTCAATTCTTCTCTGCGAAGTCGGTGCTGACTGAGACCTCTTTCCATCCATCTAGCAATTCCAAGTACCCTTCAGAGGTTTCTTTACAGGTTTTGTAACAGTCGGAGCCCAAAGCAAGAGACGGCGGGAAAGGCTTTCCTGCAGTGCCATTCTCTCCTTTCACGAGATCTACAAATACTTTGACCCCTTTTAGCGGATCGCCAGGTTGTTTGCCGTTGGCAGCTACAGGAGACGAACACACATCAACCACAGTACTACAATTCAGGAAAAGGCATCGGCTTTACCTCCGAAGCCAGTTTCTGCCTTTTCAGACAACTCTTTATAGTCAGAGATGCGGCTGATTGCCGGTGTTCGTTGATCACCGTCAAGGAGTGCCGTGCGGAAGTACCCAAGTTCGACACAGACACTGCGCAGACCAAGAGGCGAAATTTCGGCGTGCAAAGAAGAGGATATCCCTGGGCAGAAGAGAGTAATCAATGATAGAAGTAAAGCGGTATATTGACCTTACAAACCTCGAAGAGCCCACTTGCTAGCGGCGTATAAGCCGGCGTACGGAAGCCCACTGTCAAATCGGTCAAAGCGAAATTGGTTGTCCTAAACCAAATTACTCACATTCAACCAGCCAGAGAGCCAAGGAAAATGATTGTGCCGGTTTTTTTCTCTCTCATGTAAGGTAGAAAAGCTCTTGATACGTTCAAAGCCCCAAACACATTTGTGCTACGAAATTCCAAGCATGTTAGAAATGGGTGTCAACAAGATACCTACTTGAATTGTTTGAGAGTTTCTTTGGGTCTAAAGCTTCGTTGGTAAAGTTCATTTATAAAGTAAACTCCGAGTAACGCACGTCGTCTCTTCAACAACCCCGATTTGGACGTAACCTGGATCTCAAGTTCTTATCTTAAAACTTCGTTTGGAAGAGGTCGACCTACCTGCGTTATTGACAACCACGTCGATGCGGCCATGAATCGAGACAGCTTCTTTGGCCGTTTCTTGGAGCTTTTCCAAAGGCCAAGTGACATCGAGCTCTAGAGTGTCGGCACCTTCATTTTTCAGCTCGTCCAGCTTCGCAATAGATCGTGCACGACCCGTTGCAATAACCTTGTCGCCGCGTCGTAGAACTTCCTGGGCAAGGTGTCGACCTAATCCTGACCTAGCATGGTCGAGGTCAGTGATAAAGGGTGATACCAAGCTAGAGATGGATTTACGTTGTGCCAGTGATGAGCCAAACAAGTTGAGGGGACATGATATCGATGAGAGAATGAATCCGATGCAAGGTAGAATGGGTAGTCCTTTAGAGCCTTTTGACGGTATATAAACTGCCAGAGCCCAGATAAGATTAATGTTACCCTGACCGAAGATACCGAATGCAAGCTACAAAGAAGGTGTTAAGAATCGTGGAATTCAGTTATTTTTTGCAAGAAATCGTCAAAAGTGAATGGTATAAACTTCATTATCAGAAAATTGATAAGGTGTAAAAGAATCTGGGGCAGACATGATAACACTATGCAGCAGACGAGTGATTCGTGAAGTGCTTTGTGTTGACGTCAGTATCTCAGTGAACACCTTCGAGGAAAAAAGAAGCAAAAAAATGGCGTCAGTAAGCAATCCCTGAGTAAGCTGGAGCAGCTACACACAGAACCTTCCTCTTTCTGCCAACTTCTAAAGTTCAATTAGATATGAGCGTTCTCTTGGCTAGTCTGACATCTGATGAGCTGAGAGACCTCTTTCGCATGAAATGATGCAGCAACCTGGAGGCTCGGGGATGAGTTCGATGACGAGGCGGCGGCCGCATTTCATCTAACTTTTGAAAAACTCACACGATGTTCACAAGCTTTGTGTGTACATGTACGATGTTCTTGACATCGTCTTATCTGAATTGACCCGAGAAGATCTGAGGGCTAGACGAGTTGATTTGAACTAATTCTCAATCCGTGTTTATGACTGATGTACACTGTTACGCGTATACTCCACTTTTTTCAGTATCACTTCGTAGATAAGTTAGCTAAGATGGTATCCTTGGGTCTAAGAGTTTAATTGTATGGGGGCTACGTCTAGATCAACAAAAGCAAGAGATGTGCAAGTTCACGGAAAAAATTCTCTCTGACTGGGAGTCGAACCCAGCTTTCGCGCGGTCGTTGGAATGACAGGCGCGTGTACTAACCGATATACTATCAGAGATGTTGAAACAATCAAATAATGCTAATGATAGGCCAAAGGCAAGCAATGTGCTCGAATAATTTAATCATTTTCGATTCCCTCACTTAAGCAGACGATCCATCTTGGATTAAAACACCCAATTATAATTGGCTTATTCGACGACAGAAAATTCTTGGAGATTTGTTAAAAACCATTCGGCATCCGCCAAGTTAGGCTTAGAACTACTTCCCTCTAAGTAGATCGCCCAAACATCCCAGTATCTACCGTTATCCTCGACCACCCGCGCCCTTCTCTTGCTGACCAAATCTTTCAATGATCGAATGGAGTAACCACTGCAATCAGAGACTCTTAGCTGCCTCAAGTCATAACATTCTTCACTTCCGAGAAACGAAAGAACATCGTCGTTTAGGCCAGGACAGGATTTGAATTGGAGTATAGGACCTGAGAAGTTCTTTAGAGCCGCACGGAATTGTGCGCGGATAGGGATATTTATGAGAATCAAGTCGAGGGCATCAATCCACCAAGCGTTGTAAGGAAAGTCGCAGTTGTCTATCTCCCCAGACTCGGCATGGATTGAGAAGGCGTTAACTAGTCCTTCGAAGAACATCTGCGAAAGATCCTTGAACGAGAAAGAGATCAAATGCCATGGCCATGGCGGTGAATCGAGGTCGTCGGGGGATTGTACTTTGGGAAGTGCACCGATGGATTGGGATTGGACGGATAGTCCCCGAAGCTTTATGTGGGTAACTTCATAGAGAGATACGAGGTGGGCGAAGAACTCTCCCATTGACGCGACTCCGACGCGTGCTGTTGATGTTAATCCGTTGAATTCGTAATGATACAACTCAACGTGAGTACATTCTGACAAATCCCACAACTGACGAGGGTCGTTCCGTCCGACAGAGATGAATGTTGCGACAGGTAATGATATCTCTCGAACCGATCTGAAAGATGTAGAAGAGAACGAAGGGTATGAAAAATGTGCGTCCCATTCGGAGAGGTTGGAGTCTCTGCCGCAGAGTTTCAGGGTGCGTATCTGATTGGCAGTTTTTTGAAGGAAAATAGGTAATCGAGGCAGGGAGGACGCAATATTTACATCGTATTCCATATGTTCGCATCGGCCTAGGTGTGGTAGAAGAGCGTTCGTGATGGATGCCACCCGGTTCTTTTCAAGTAGAGCCTGCGAGGAACGTGTGAAGGAAGTATTTTTAGAGGTTTGGGAGCCAATGGAATCCTCGAGACGTCGAGAAGAGTAGATCAGAACTTTGAAAGAATTCCCTTTAGACCATTCAAACGCAACGAGCGGCAACGACTCCGACGATGCCACATCGAATGAAATCCTGGTCCAAAAGTGGGGATATTGGGTGGCTATTTGAGCCCACAGGGGACAAACTTGATAAATAGCCCAAGGAAAGAGATTTGGGTTGTGTAAGTTCTCATCCTCCCAGCGTAGACCTACTAGTACCAGATGGTTAGAATAGCCCTGATATGTTGAGACTCGACTCACCATCATCCTCTACAGTGTTTGCAGAGTACAAATGTTCGAATATGAGGCTTAGAAGCTCGTTTGGTAGCTCTCCGAGGGCAGACATGTGAAACTGCCGACTAATAGTTGGCCACAGACGAGATCAAGACAAAGTGGTACAGCTACTAGTACTTGGAGTCACGAATGCTTACCAGCGGAGTATGCGGACGGACTTCGAAACTGGGTTTCAATGCGCTTTGACATTAAGCGACGAATTTTTTTCTCTTTCAATCCATCACTATCATCATACAAGGGTACGTTGTATTTCGCAAACATTGGGATTAGTCTACCTCTATCATTCAACCTGGAATAATTTTCTATTCTATTATTTCGGTTGCATATGCTCGTTTCTTATTTTTCCGCCTTCGCACCCATTCTTGAGGATACACCCCTTCGCCACCCTGATATTGTTTGTATCTCTGCTCTTCCTCTTCCTGATCGCATATGATCGTTCCTTCAGGCCCTAGCTGAGGAACTTGATCGGAAGACGAATCGCTGCCGATTTCCTTTGGCGCGATTCCGTCAATATCCATCGCCAGCCCATCGTCGATCTCCATGTCGTCGTCATCGTCGTAATGCGCCTGTAGCAGTGATTTTGCTCTCTTATCTTCCTCCAACTGCTTCATGTACTCTGCAAAAATGTCCAAAGGCTTCCTGACCTCACGCGAGAGCTCCCACTCCTTGCTTTTCTGAAGCTTATCTTCAGACCCAAAGCTCCATTGACTGCCGGCGCTAAACAGACCGCGTTGAATCATGGATGTCGGTTTTGCAGATGAGCCTTTGAAAAGCAGGCCTCTCTCCTCTTCTACACCAGGGCGGATGAAATCCCCCTCCAAGCCAAAGGCGAAGTCGAAATCAGTGGGGAGTGGGATCTCGATCGGTGGAGGAGAGTTGTTGGGTGTCAAAGGCCCGCCGAACAGGGATGTATACGAGTACGGATCGAACATCTCCGCGTAACGAGCTTTCTCCTCCTCTGTTGGCTCCCTCTTACACCTGTCGATCTCTGAGAAGGCAGTTTCGGCCGAGGTGCCGGAAGAGGAAGAGAACGAGTTTTCGCCGCTGGATTCCGCTGGATCAGAGATAGGTGTGTTGGAGGCCGATCGAAGAGCAGGAGGTTCCAGTCCTTGTACGTTGTGGTTGATTGTGGCAAGCGGCTGTTGGACGGCTGCGGCAGCTTCCTCAGCACGACGAACACTTCGGGTCTTGACGGTTTGCATAGTGAAAAGGTTAATGAAGTTGAGGAGAAATGATATTGAGAGTAGATTGGCTTGGGTGAAGGCGATACTGGTTTTTACCTCTGCAGAACCCCTTCGTACTTATATGTCTGCAGTTAGCCACTGTGGTATATAATAAGTTCCATTTTGAGTAAGCTAACGGGTCTACTAAAGGCTTTGTTTCGCGATTTTGCAGCCAAATACACATCTCAATGAGCCACTCGCAGCGATAGGGCCACCGCTTTGGCCCTCCAGTTGTTATCTCAAGTGCTCTTTGACCTTCATATTTTGGCCTAAGAACAAAGTACAATGGCACCAGTATTTCCTTTGCTCTCAACTTGTTGACAGGCCCAATCAATTGTAGATTATTTGTTTGATGGCCCCTCGAATCGAAGACGTTGATCCAACTGTATTTACCCACATGACAAGTCAACTCGATTATTTTTTTGAATTGTGCGGAGCGCAGCTAACTCTCAAAGTGTGGTCGTCAAAGCTTGTCGGAAATGTAGCTCGCAAGTGAGATTTCTCAAATGTATACGAGATCCAGATCATTAAGGGAAGTCACACACAGCCTCATGTCCGAAGTTGGTTTGTTACTCTAGAATGGGCAAGACGTATCTATCGTCTTAGCCATAACTGTACTGAATTCCGTCATTTTGGTTGATTTTCTCTCTCTTCATGCTCGACGGGAACTACAATTCTGTCACAAATTTCTACACATCAACACCCGGCCCAAGTTCAAATTCCACATCCGCGAATGGAAGGCTGCTGGCCATACTTCAAAAGCACACACCTAAATCGAATGCAGGCTCTCATATTGGCGCTCGAGCGACAAGTACCCTGTCCAACTTTCATTCTTTGATTCAGGTGCTGCCAAAGCCGGTCGAAGGTGTTCTCAAACGTGAAGGCGATCGGGCGCAGATCATAGCATCTTGTGAGCCGGACTCGGAAGTCGAAGGAGGGTCGAGAGAGGATGTCGTCAACGCTTCCTCGGAGCCGGAGCAGAAAAATAACTCTAACTCAGATGTTTCTCTTTTCTATGGAGCCTCTAACATCAATTTCGCTGGCCCGGCTTTCTTCAATGTCTACGTCTACGGCCGATCAGACGATGCTACCTCAGCCCCTCTCCCTTTATCACCCATGGTACCAAGTATCATATTCATTGACGCCATTGGAAGGCAGCATGGCATACCTATGTCTATGGCTATTTCATACGAAGTAAGTGCAGCAGTTTTTGTACTTTCATCGATTATCTACAGCACACTAACGATGAGCCTACAGTCGTTCATGAAATCGATTTCCCTTCTTCTGAGTGGAGAGAAGATGGAAGCTCGCATGCAGCGCGGATATCTGCAGAGAGAAATGGTTGACCTATGTGTCGACCAAGATTCTACGGTGACACTGATCATGGGAGAGGCAGAGTGGTCTGTCATCCAGCCAGGTCCAGGCACGAGGCTCGTCATGAGAGTAGTTTTGGAAGAAAAGCGACCTCGGACCTTCTCGCGTACTGATTACGTATGTCCTCGACCTGGTTGTGGTTTAAAGAATCGCTTTACCTCTCCTTCAATTAACTGGTGAGGTCTTCGAGTTGAGGATTGAGCGCAAAAATAAACCACTGACGAACCCTTTGCGAATCTAGCCAAGGATGTGAAGGACGATTCCAACTTTCCTTAGGTGCATCTAATCAAATTCATGACACCATGTCCGAGATACCTTCAAACGAGATCGTCTTAATCCGCAATTTCCACGTGAAGCGCAACATCACTCGCCCGGAGTATGCTCTCGCTAAATACAATTTTACGGACTCAGAAGGACCCAAAGAAACATTCTTAGCTATTGAGGAGGGCCAAATTATTGAAATTCTTGACAAGGCTTCGAGCGGCTGGTGGGATGGTTACGTCAATGGTGAACGAGGATGGTTTCCGAGCAACTATGTCGCCGCTGGAGCTGCATCTTCAATGGAGGCCAAAGATCCTAATCACGGATTGCCCGTGAGCATGCGTTGCCGTTTAATACTGAAATTACTGTCTAAATCGCACCCCAACAGAGCTCACATGAACAATTGCAGAGTGATCAGCTTCGCATAGGAACGTCCTGGCCCACAGAATCCGCCCCAAACCCATTCTTCGAAGAAGCCCTCTCTGGGGTCAACGAGCAGCATCTAAAACAAGAAGATGACCAATCGCCATACCCACCACTCTTAACCTCTATGCTGCGCAAGGTGTCGATTTTGCTAGATGCAGTTTCTACCGATCGAGTGTCCCACTTCGAATCATCGGTCGCGGACATAGTTTCCAGCGTTCGAACCATGTTGATAGCAGCCAAGACTCTGGAACAAACGGAGCAAATACTCGAAGACTATCCTGCACTCGCCGAGGCAAGGAGAAGCGTTGTCTCAGTACTAGGTTCGCTTGTTTTACAATTGCAGAAAGTTTCGGTCGCGGAGCTATACGAAGAGGAACGAGACCAAGAAACCATGCGGATGGTGCACCTGGCTGGCCAACTTTTCTCCTGTGTTCGAAAATTTTATTATGTGGCACGGGATTGCGGAATCGCTCTACCGGACCACCACCTTGTTCATCCAACGGCTACGACTATAACAGCACCCGATGCTCGCCAAACATCAACCAAGATCACAGAAAATCCGACATTATGAAGGCACAGGACGTGTCCCCTTCTTTCACCCCGCTCAATTTGTCTGGAGATCTGGGATTTGGAGATGCAGCTGATAAAGAGACCGTCGTCTCGAATAGTAAGGGTGAGATGTGAAGCCCATCTCAAGTTTCTAGCTCCATGAGCACTGGTGGTTATAATTAAATCATCCTTCAAGTTCGGAGCTGTCTACAAGGCACATTGGTTTGTCGACCTGAGAGATAGGACATGGAGTGTGGCGCCATTCGGACGTCTTCAGATGAGTAACAGAGAACGTCGTCCAAGTTTTCGGGTTTATCGCGTTAAGTCTAGTGTTTTTCTCGTAGCAGAAGATCAACACGGTGTCTAGATGAGACCTTGGCCCATTCATTGGAATTTTTCATTCTTCTAAAACCGCGTAATAAGCGTCCGATGGAGGTCTTATCGGTTTCAACTTCCAGATGAGATGCACGAAAGATTGAAAATATATATATATGTCTTGAGGTTATTTATACATTGAGTGGTAGCTAATTGATAGTTGTGCATACGAGATAAACAAGCTACATAAAGAGAAAACAATGCAGGTATGTGAACTAACCATATCCATAGTATGTACATGAGGTCCATGATTTAAAAACCCTTCCTTCTATTCTCCAAACAAGTTTGGAGTACTCCCATTCTCATTCTCCTTCCTCAGAAGATCGTTGAGATACCGAACAACACTGCCGGCACCTTGCTTAACCTTGTCTTTCTCAGCGTCGACGACTCTCGGTAACACCTTGGAATCAAAACGATCTGGATGCCATCTCCTTAGATGATCTTTAATCCGATCCTTGGGTGATTTGAATTTCTCTTTGTCAGATGAGAAAGGAGATTGGAAGTAAGCGTTGACCAGGGGGAAGGTAATATCGTCGGCCGACGAAGCAGGTCGGAGGACAGGCCAAGGGAAGTCCTGCCATGTCAGATCTGAAATTGCAGGAAGACGACTCCAGAGTCGGTCATGATGTTCAAACAGCTTCTGGACATCATCGCGAGACAACGGTTTGCCAGCAGCTCGCATTTGACGTTCAGCTTCTAGTCGCTCTTGTTCTCGACGGAATCTTTCTTGCTGATCGTTGGTGAATTCGGCATGACGACGGGCCCACTCACTCTCGGAGAACGGTGTTGAAGATTGAGGAGAAGCACCAGCAGGGTAGGTTCCGCCGCTGACCGACCCAGCCCGAGGTTTGTTGACAGGTGGTGGTATCGTACTCGAACTAGATCGGGCACTTGCGGGGGTAGGTACGGTAGTAGGCTTGGAAGACGCGGCTGTGCCCCACGTCGTCCATGCCGCCGAATTTCCGCTTGGAGATGGTGAAGGAGCGCTGTATTGAGGTCCATTGTATTGAGGCTGACTGGATGCAAATGTGTTATACGTTCGAGGGGCACTGGTTTGCGATGGAGGAGGTGCCCAAGCATTTTCGTGTCCAACACTATCTTGACGTTTGCGTTCTTCAGCTCGCCGCCTGATCTCTTCTTCCCGCTTGCGAAACTCGGCTTGTTGGAGTAGGCGACTTTGCTCCTCGATGAACCTGGCGTCGAGAGGTCCGTCCAGAAGCCGTTCTGTTTCCTGGTATCGCCTAGCCTCTTGTTCTCGTTTGATTCTCTCTTCCCTGGCACGACCTTCAGCCTCTTCCTCTCTCCTTCGTTCTTCCTCCTCTCTTCTCTGTATCTCAGCTCTCCTTGACGCATCTTCTTCTCTCCTCGCGATTTCCGCCCGTCTCGACGCCTCCTCCTCCCTCCTCGTTTCAGCTCGTCTCGCCTCCTCTTCTCTCCTGAGCATCTCAGCTCTCCTCGACGCCTCCTCTTCTCTCCTCAGCGCCTCTTCCTCTCTCCTCGCTGCCTCTTCCTCTCTCCTCGCTGCCTCTGCTCTCTTGGCCGCCGCCTCTTCCTGTCTCAACGCCTCTTCCCTCGCTGCCGCTTCCTCCTCCTTCCGCAGAATTTCCTCCTCTTTCCTTCTAGCCTCCTCCTCCATTCTCCGTGCATCTTCCTCCTTCTTTCTGGCCTCTTCCTCCTTTCTTTTGATTTCCTCCTCTTTTTTCTTCGCCTCCTCTTCCTTGCGTTTAGCTTCTTCTTCTTTTCTCCTCGCTTGCTCCTGTTTCCTCCGTGCATTCTCCTCTTTTTTTCTGGCCTCCTCTTCCTTGCGTCTAACCTCCTCCTCCTTCCTTCTTGCCTCTTGTTCTTTCCGTCTGGCCTCGGCTTCCTTCTTCCTAGCCTCTTCTTCTTTCCTCCAGGCCTCTTCCTCCAATCGATGAGCCTCTTCTTCCCGTATTCGCAAATCCTCCTCGCGCAATTGCAGAAGACGTTCGCGTTCTTCGATCTCCAATTCCTTCCGCTTCGTCTCTTCTTCCAATCTCTTCAGCGATTCCTGCCTCCGTCTAGCATCCTCAGCGATCTTTTTCGCCTCTTGTTGAAGTTTTCTGGTTGTTTCGACATCCTCTCTCAACTTCTCCTCTTTCCTCTTCGCCTGCTCCTCTTTCCTGTTGATCTCTTCCTCCTTCCTCATAGCTTCTTCCTCTTTCCGGTCCGCCTCTTCAGCTTTCTGTCTGGCTTCAGACACGATCCTCTTCGCATCCTCGGCCTTTCTCCTTGCCTCTTGCTCACGTCTTTGTGCTTCTTTCTCCTTACGCTTCGCCCCTTCCTCTTTCCTCTTCGCCTCCTCAGCTTTCCTGGTCGTTTCTTCATCCTTCCTCCGTAACTCTTCAGCGATACGGTCAGCTTCTTCCTCTTTCCGCTTGACTTCCTCTTCCTTCAACCTAACTTCCTCCTCTTTCCTCCTCGCCTCTTCTTCAAGCCGTTTCTCCTCCTCTTGGAGGCGAAGAATCTCGGCTGCCTGCTCCTTAATTCTTTCGTCGGTCTCCTTCCTTTCCTCCTCTAACTTCTTCGCCTGTGCTTCCCGTTCCCTGTCCTCTTCTTCCCCACTACTCTCGTCGCTGCTCTCGTCACTCTTCCGTCTCTTCTCGTCATAGTCTCGATCCCGGTCATGATCATCGTCGTATCGATCGTCACCTGCGTCTAGCTTGGGAGGTCTCCGTTTCTGTCTAGAATTATGAGGCGGCAGTGGGTCATCACGAGAAGAATTATCGTTATTATAGTTTGTAGAACGACGTCGAGTTGGGAAATGGTCCTGCGAAGGCGGTGAACGGGCATAACTATCATATCGAGAATCGCTGGGACGACGGCCTTCAGTACCCCAGTCTTTCCAACCTGGTCCTAAAGCCAGGTCTTCATGACTGGGTTGGTGGCGAGGTGGTATGGGTATGCTGGTAGCGGGTGGGTATCCACGAGAGTAAGGGTCTGGGAGTATCCAGTCAGTCTGCTGACCATTTATAGACGCATACAATTAGACATACCACGATCTGGATCATCTCTTCGAGAATAAGAATTCTGACGGGTCATAATAGGTCGTGCGCTTTCGGATCTGGGATGGTCCCATTCATCAGCTCGATAACCATAATTACGTGGCGGTGGTGCGTCATGGCTGTCGTAAATGTCGTTCATCTGAACATAGTCTTGTGAGCCATGGCGAGCAGCACTCGAAGGTGGTGTAGGGTATCCAGGAGAACGTCCAGAGTATGGCGGATAGCCGTTTGGATGTCGAGGTTCTCGGTATAGATCTCGGTCTCTCGGTATATCTCGATCGCGGTCACGGTCCCTTTCACGTTCCCATTCTCGTTCACGGTAGTCGTAGTCTCGTTCTCTCCCGTAGTCACGGTCGTCATCCCAAGAATTATCCCTATCTCGTTCCCTATCCCTGTTGGGTTCCCGTTCACGTTCGCGGTCCTTTCGACGATCTTCGTAATTGAAAGAAGATTTGTGAGAAATGGGATGAGAAGGGGGAGCGAGCGAAGTAGGATATTCTCTGAAAGGTGTTTTCAAAGATCGATTAGGAGTTTGATAGGGATTATACTCCCTGTCTTCACCGTAAGATGCACGAGAAGGAGGTGGTCGAGGATGTGGTGGGTCTCTGGCGGAGTAGGGTGGCTCACGATAAGGATAGGACAATTCACGATCGCGAATTGGGGCGGTCACTGGAGGACCGTCTCGATAACGGTCATGGTCTCCATTCGGAAAAGAGGGTTTAGCGGATGCAGACCTAGACGGTGCTGCCGAGGTCGCCAGTTGCATGACCAGGGAGGAAGAAGACGCTAATTGAGGACGCATCGTAGTAGTGGTAGTGGTGGAAGACATTAGCGGTGATTCGTCTGGGTGAAGGTTGATATCAACTGGTGTTGGACGACTGTTTTTACGTCCACCACGCCTCTCCTTCTCCGCGTGTTTGAGACGTGGCTGATCTTGGTCGTCTGCGAGAGCTGAATCGCTTGTTCCTTCTCCGTCATCTGCACGTTCAGGAATCGTCTCCGCAATGGTGGGTCGACCACTGCTTCCGGATCCAGTCGATTTCATGCTTGCCGAGCTGCCTCGCCTGCCAAGGTTGTTATAAGATTTGTTTGAAGGAGGAAGTTGGGGAGAAGGGTCATCAGAAGGTGTGGTGGAGGGTTTCCAAACTTCAGGTAAAGCCTTGGGTGGGGAACGAGCTGTATAAGCGGAGGGTCCTCGCATAGAACCATTACGGCTCAAAGAGGGCTCCCAGCGACCAGTTTCGGGTGAAGAGGACGGTTGTTCGAAGGACGGTTTGGGACGAGAAGAAGGTGGTGGGCGTAACATTTCTTCAGATTCCTCACCTGCGTCTGGTGGAGCCCACTGTTCTGGCAAGGAAGGTCTTGTCTGCGTTGTGCTAGACTCTCGTCTGATGCTTGCAGTTCGGTCTTCCCGATCGCGGGACATCGTACTGCGCGCATCTGACCCTCGACGAGCACTAGGAGTTGGCTCTGGTGACGTTGGCGTAGGTTTAACATTCACATCGAGCGTGGGCTTCGGCGTTTGTGGCACCTGGTTTGCCACCGATCGCGACGACCTCGATGGTTCCAGGGGTGCGGCAGCAGCAGCACCCGGCCTCGTGAACTGCGCAGGCCGACGGTCTTCTGTCGGACTTTCAGTGGGAGGCCTGTCGTCAGAACTCTGCTTGATAGTATTCATAATGCTTTGCTGTTCCTCCGCAAGAATGCGAGTCCATTCAGCATTCATAGGAACACCAGCTAACCACCTGCGTTGATTTCGTTCGCGGTGCAACTCAGCCTGATATTGTTCATTGGCCAGCGCCTTGATATTGCTCATCGCAGCCTTGTATTCGTCTTCCATACGCAGCCGACGTTCCTGGCTGATTACACCTCTTTTCAACTCTGCTTGTTGATTCTCCTTAACCTCTTTGACCATCGACTCTAAGCCTTCTTCAATCCTCTTCCTCATGGAACGCTTCCAGTCGTCGTCCGGCTCATAATCGGCAACATCGGTTTTAACAGCTCTTGGGGTAGACGTGGGCACATGAGCGGACAACGTTGTCATCGAATGGAGCCAGAATGTGAAGGATAGTGTCGGATGGTGACCGATCTATAAGCCTCAAGGTAAAAACCAGCCTGAAAACCGATGGTGGAAAGAAAACGAGTAGAAGGAGCTCCAAGCCAGGAGATGGGTGTGCGAGGTGACCTCCACCTTGGAATCAGAAACCTATTCACGGGAAAGCCCTGAATGCCTCATGTTTGAGCAACACGCGTTCTAGAAGGAATCCTGAGATTGAATTGAATAACTTACAGCCAAAAGAACTCTTGATAGCCGTTCTCCTCAACTTGGATGATATAAATTATCGTCTCCTCGTTGTTTGTTCGTCGTCGTCGCTGGTCGCAGTACCGCGTCCCAAATCGACAAGTGTTGATGATTGTTGAGTAGACCCCATATTTCCCTTTTCTGATCCCTCGGATCTTCTATCGTGCCCTTATCTAATCTCGGCTGGACTACTCTGCGCTCGTTCTCACAAAAATTGTAGCGAGGTGGAAAAAATTAAGCCATGCCTCCCGGTACAACTCCCAATTTCCGTGTCAGGATAGCAAAACCGTGTGTCGGAATTCATTTATATTTTCTCTTCTCTTTTTATGGAGTTTGAGAGCGCTAAACACCTGGGAAAGCCTCATTGCAGATCAAATACAGTCCATGTCTACTCTGGGTTAGACGCACAAATTAGATCTTTAGACCTTGGGCGAAGTCGAAGCCTCAAGTCAATCATAACAACCTCGATATGGACGGTACTAGCCCCTATTTGGAAAGGAATATGCCGGCCCGGCAGCCAAAGCCACCGAAACCCTTGGTTGCGGAAAACTTGCGGAAAGCCCCTTGGCGGTGCCTTTGCTCTACCTTCAAAACTCTCAACCATATGGAAGACTTTTCTTACGACATATGGTACTTTATAGTGCGGTACCTCTCAGATGGAGAGGGAAAAAAATTTGCTGTTTCTCGAGCGCTCTTTACACCGATTTAAATTTTAACTAAAGTGCATCTTCGGAGGAATTTCTCGAAAGTCGCCTGATCTATCTGAGTACATTTATTCTGCTCAATTTACCGTCGTTTTACGGGGCCTCTGTGACCGTCGAAACATTTCAAAGACGTAAATATACATCAGTATGTCATAGACTTGCTCAAGATACTAGTAGGAAGAAAGCTTAGAGAATTAGATCATTATAATAGGCAACACACTGACCTGGCGGACGACAAAGTCGAAGCACCGGATGGACGAGTTGTTCAACGTAGTGAGGCTCTGTGAGCATTATTCCGATGACTTCAAGTCTAGGTTCATGAAGTTAGTTGGTTCAAGAGTCATGCGGTGTTAAGTGACTCAAGTGACAAGTCTTAGTTTATAAGAGTTTGTTGTTAACAAATTATATGTGCTTTTGTTGGTATATCTGAAATATCATTATTTAGACATGAGAATCGATAAATCACCAAAGAATTATATCTGAGATTTGACATAACCGATGCGGACGCTAATGCCCCTATTTATAACGGAGTGCCCGGCCCGCTCTGCCAACAGTCAGCGGCAGAGGGCGCCAGCCACACAAGATTTGGTTCTTCTCCTCCACCACCTATTTAATGCAAGATCTCCCTTACGAAATATGGTACCTCATAGTGCAATACCTTCCAGTTTATGAGGCCGAAAGGCTCTTTTCGGTCTCTCGAGCGCTCTTCAACATCGCGTTGGACTTGCATTACAAAAAAAGTTAATGTGCCCGGATGGCTATGCGATCCATGGCAAATTCTCCATGGAAGCAATGAACACATTCGTCGGTATGCTATAGGCTTGTTTCAAGTGGAATTTAACCCGCTAACCACCGAATATCAGCCTGCGAGACCCACTCATTGCGGCGCGTCCTCAAGAACTTCATATTTTCATCGATTTCCTCAGGCCGGATTTTGATCAGGGTGCTCCAAACAAGCGGTCAATACGAAAAGTAGTTGGCAAATTCTTTAAGAGTATTCAAAAACCTCAACGCCCACACACGGAAGCACTTGAACAAACGGTTGAGACCATCCCATTCCTCACCTCTGTGACGAGTTTACATATCACCAAAATCTCGGACTGGTTGCGGCTTATTAGCCCTGAGGTTCTTAACTCTAAAATGTTCTCTAGTTGCTGGACGAGTTTTGGCCATCGTCTCAAAGCTCTCTCGCTCGCTTCCTCACTTGAGGTATTCGACCGGGTTGTCGGCCTGGATCTTCATTTACCATGCCTAGAAGAACTCTCGATGTGTCTATACATTAATTTCCGAACGGTTGACTCGACGGTATAGTCTTTTCTCAAGTCATCCCATTTATCCAACGCAATCAATTAACAATACACACCCTCAAACTCGACATCAAAGAATACACAATCGACGTCTCAGCCTTTCTTGGCCCTTTGGAGTCGATGAATCGGTTAACCGGGTTAGATCTCAGCGTGTCATATGTTAGTTGTCTCAAAACCAACTTCATCGGCCTTGAACGCCTCCTTCGCGCCAGACGACACGAACTACACACTCTCCGCATCCGTACCCACGACTCTTACTACAGCCAAAGGTATCATACCTTCGCTGAGTTCTTTCAGTCACCCTGCTGGCATATCCCTCTCCCTAAACTCAAAACACTTGATATCGAACCACCATCAAGCGAATGGAAGGACCTCGAGTACGCATATCTCGTTCGGTTCAAGTCTTCCTTGACGACTCTGCGGTTAAGCCCGAACATTCGATGGAAGCACTCTGAAGTCGTATGTTTGACGAACATCCTCACTCCTTTCGAAAATCTCAAATACCTGGAATTACTTGTCTTCAATATGAGCCCTGCTCTTTTGGCTCTTTTTGCCATCTCAGTTCCACAATTGGAGACTTTGCGCCTCTTCTACAACCATCGATTTGCAACGCCACAAATTCCAGTCAGTACTTCTGAACGTGTAAGTTGTTCACGAATCATGATCACATGTGGTTCATTTTGTTGATTCGCTGTGTCTAGTTCATCCAAGAGCTTCGAAAATATGACAACATTTTTTCATCTTGGAACCTGAAAGAACTAGATTATTCTGATATGTCAAGCTCCGGCTTTCCGCCCGTTTCAGACGGCAAAGTTGAAGTAGCACTTGTTATTATGCTGCCAAATGTCCAGTGGTTCTGTGGAAAGCATCGCGATGACTTCGGAACTACTCTTCAACCAACCAATTTCATAAACCTCATGCGGTACCAAGTCTAATACCTTGTAGTTCACAAGTTATACCATGTGACCAAGACAGCTTAACAATAGAGCTCTTCTGAAAACCTCTCGTAGTTAACTTGAATTTATCTCGCTTCGCGTGAAATTAAATTTGCTTATGGCCTTGCTGATAGCCCATAACCATTTTGGGCATTTTGTTCACCACTTTAAAAGGTTTAGAAACATACATTGCTCTACTCACTGGGCCCTCTACCCCTCTAGAACGCAACTAACTAAATGGATGCGGCGAAGTACTCACAGCTTCTTATAACGGGACGCGGCCCGCATACCGCCCACAAGAAGCACAACCGCACAAGCCTTGTTTCCAACTTGGTTCTTCTCCTCCACCTTTGAAACAATTACCAATCTTATGGATGACCTCCCTTACGAAATATGGTATTTAATAGTGCAATACCTTCCAAGCGATGAGGTCGAAAATCTCTTTTCAGTCTCCCGAGCGCTCTTCAACATCGCGTTGGATTTGCATTACAGAGAAGTTCATCTTCCTGGAAGGGCACGCGGTCCATTGATGTCGAAACATCTTAAAAAGATAAATATCTATCAGTAAGTTACAAGTTTACTCAAGCTCAAAAGCACCTTTCTGATTAATGAAAATTATCAGCCTGCGAAATCCTTTAGTCGTGTCTCGCCCTCGAGAAGTTCACATCCTCGATTTATTTGACCCTTGGCCGGGTGTTCAGGCCAAAAAATCTGTGCTGGAATCGGCTAGAAAATACCTTTTCAAAAGCAAGAAACCTTACGCTTCACAAACCAATGCACTCAAACAAGTGGTTGAGATCATCCCATTCCTCACCTCTGTGACCACTTTACACGTCGAAAAAGGTTTTGAAGGGTTCTTACAAAACCCTGAAGTCCTGAACTCTGGGCTCTTCTTCCAATGTTGGGCGGCTTTTGGCAGTCAGCTCAAAGTTTTATCTCTCGCTACCCCACTTGAGATTTTCCATCGTGTCACTGGTCAAGATCTCCATCTTCCATGCTTGGAAGTGCTCAGGATGCAGATCTGGGACTGTTTTCAAACAACTGAGCCGAATTCTATAATCTCTACACAAGTCATCCCATTTATCCAACGCAATCAAGCAACAATATGCAACCTCAAACTCGATATAGAAGATTACACAATCGACGTGTCGGCCTTACTCGGCCCTCTGGAGTCAATGTGTCAACTATCGAGCTTGGATCTCAAAACGTCGTATACTAACTGTCTTAAAACCAACTTCATCGGCCTTGAACGCCTCCTTCGCGCCAGACGACACGAACTACACACTCTCCGCATCCGTACCCACCACTATTACTTCAGCCAAAGGTTTCAGACCTTCGCTGAGTTCTTTCAGTCACCCTGCTGGCATATCCCCCTTCCTAAACTCAAAACCCTTGATATCGAACCACCCTTAAGCGAATGGAAGGACCTAGAGTACGCATATCTCGTTCGGTTCAAGTCTTCCTTGACGACTCTACGGTTAAGCCCGAACATTCGATGGCAATACCCCGAAGTCGCATGTTTGACGAACATCCTCACTCCTTTCGAAAATCTAAAATACCTGGAATTGCTCGTTTTTAGTATGAGTCCTGCCCTTTTGTCCCTTTTCGCGACATCGATCCCACAATTGGAGACCTTACGACTGTTCTACAAGTATATATTCGCAAACCTAATGTTTCCATCTGAAGCTTCCGAACGTGTAGGTTGGTCTTTGTTACCTCCAACTCATTATGTTAAACTCCAATGTTTAGTTCGTCGAAGAGCTTCAAAAATACAACAATCTGTCATCATGGAATTTGAAAGAGTTGGATTATTGTGAAAGTCTACGAACTGTCGTTTCAGACGGCAAAGTCGAAGTAGCGCTTGTGGATAAGCTCTCCAACGTCCAGTGGTTCTGTGGACTGTATCGTGATGAGTTCAAAAGTAGGTTCATTAAATTAGTTGGCTAAAGAGTGCATTGCAAGGGGCATCCTATTAGCAAATTATGTGTGACTAGACAACTAGGCAATGTTGAGATGAGTCGTTCATCTAGATTTTTGACAACTTCCCAACCCCTCTTTGCACAAAAATCCATAAAACAAAGTCGGACGACTTCGCTTTTACGGAAAGAAATTACCAAGGGTCCCTACGCTGAAACCAACACGGGTGATGAAGTGATTGACATCCTAAGCACCAGTTTCAGATTTGCGCTCATGGCCAAGCACCGCCTGTCTTGTTTTCGTCGGCCGAGGTGAGATAACTAAGCACGTTTTCCCCAAAGATTTACAAGCCTGGTTCTCAAGCAGCGAGCAAGACTGAGAGCATGTAGGGGAGCATGGCCGCCACGAAGATATTTTCAGTCGCCTGGCCGTAAAAACAACGGACGCAGTTGATTGTTGCGAGTGTTCAGCAATATCAGTATCAAGGGTTCAAACACGCCGTCAAATCATGGTCATAAACTCCCATGTTTCTAGTCTTCGTCCGAGAGGATTCCTGGCCACTGTGGCCTGTAAACCAGAAAGCGCCATAGTATGAGTACCAATACGAGACCAATGCGGAACACGTTCAAAAACGGTTGTTACTTGCCTAATATGAACCGGAGTCAGGGCTGACAACCTTTCGCGGCAATCACCATACGAGCACCGAGGCGGTCCAGCGTGATTTCATACCCAATGCAGTTCTACGGTTAATTTCCAGGATTAGCGCTGTGGTCTAGGGTTCAACCATTGTCCAAGTCTCCAAGACCAAGTTTGAGGCTAGCACATGACAGTGCCAGCGACGAAGACAAATCGATCATTGGAAATGGGAGCCCACATAGACATAATGTCAGGTGAAGTAACCAAGCCAGAAAGAGTCGCGCGGTAAGAACTCAGTGTCCTCCACAATAGGCACTGGGCAAAGGGTGCCCGACGTGGTTTGCCGGCAACCAAACGTTGGGATCATTTGAATTGTTGCGACCTATAAACATCTCACGATCAGTTTTCTTGTAAACCAAACCCTTGCTCACTCTGATATTCATACTACTTACTCACCAATAGCTTTCAGCGAGATCTACGTTGACCACTTTGACCACATTGTATACGTCGTGTACGGAGCCATTGCGGCGAAGACCCGGCGAGCACGTCGAATAAATTTCCGGACTCTTTGATTCCAGGAAGTTTTCGGTCCACGACAGCAAACACGAGGCAGCCCGTTTTATCCCCAACGCAGTTCACTCTCTTCCCGACGCTCATTGCGGATTTTTCAGTGGTGTCGGGCCATCCTTTTATTGTCATTCCCCTGGTCTTCCTTTAACCACCATGTCCGCACAAAACCGATCGTTTGCCTCGTCTTCAAGTTCGTCTCCACGCGATCGTATTCGGCAGCTATGGCCTGTCTTCGAGCAATCTGTCTCGAAAAGTCGATCGTTAGTAGACCACAAAGTGAAGGCGGCAGTGGACAAGGCGGACAAGGAATACGAGAAGCTTCCCTCTAGTCAACAAATCCCAATCACTCAACATTACGCAAACAAAGCTAGAATTATGAAAGAGCTTCAAGACCCGCATTTTGAGAAAGTTAGAAGGCAATGGGAGGACCAACTCAAGACAAATGGTCTTCGAATGGATGACTGGGCCGACATTTCAGCAGCAGAGATGACTGCCGTGACAGATGTTCTGGGGGATCCTGAAGATGAGGGCAGCGACGACATGGTCGTTGTTCTAGAACCCACTTCAATTCTGACGTCGTCGGCGCCTTCGCAACCCTACTCCACTCTGGCTCTCCAGCCTATTGCTCCTTCATTGTCAAGCTCGACTCGATCAACGAACATTTCAACTGCATCGAGCTATGCTCTTGTTGATCCCAGCGCATTTAACTCCGAGGACGAAGACGGCGCTTACTTCGTGCCAATTGTGGTGCGTTTGTCTTGATTCAACTTTTATGCACGTGTTCTCAACCCTTGTTTCTAGGCCACTTCTCATGATTTAACTTCTGACGACGACGACAGTAGCAGCTTGCCATTACGACGTCGCCAGAAGGCCTACGCTGGCTGGGGAAGCAGTTCAGCTTCTTCATCACTGCACGAATCTCTTGATGATTCATCTGACGGTCCTTTTGCCAGACCACCTCTTTCCCATCACAATTCTTCATTCACTAAAGGAACTTCTGCTGGTCAACAGGCAGTAGCCCAGAGCACCGCTGACAAACGCCCTCAACCCAAGGGCAAGCTCCCCCGCCAAGCATACACTGGACCCAGTCTCGATGATGCCGAGGAGCCGTTGTCCGATGAAGAAGACTTCGAACGGTTCAAGATGGACATTCGTATCCGGAAAATTGTTGAGTTCCATCAGGCAGCCGCTCTAGCTGATATCGAGTTGGCCATCGCCATCTACAAAGACCGGAAGGCCGAGAATTCCGACAAGTTGGAGGTATCTTCGAAGGTGACGGACCACCAGAAGCGAATGTCCCAGCTGCAGAACGAGAAGGAGGAAGAGCGGAAGAATATCGTGAAGACAGAGCGTTCCAAACGTCGTTCGGACCTTCGTAGCCGACCAGGCCGTTCGGGCACTCTTGTTGCTCCTAGGCCCAGTGTACCAACAAACCCATCATGGCTAAACGATTTTCATGATCGAGCGCCGAGTCGTTTACAGTCCGACCTTGACATTGCCAAGATCTTGTCTGAAGATTCAGACGAGTCACAGGGCAACGTTGACAAACTCCTCCAACAACTTTTCCCGATGTCAGCCTCCACTTCTTCGTCTTCTCCCCCTCGTTCATCTCCTCATGCTAAGGGAAGCCCGAACCATTATCAGACCTCAGAGTTTCAAGACCATTCCGTTTCAACACCCTCTTTTGGATGGGGTGTCAACCTTAGTTCCACTCCCGCTGTCCCACCAGCATCAACGAGCAGCGCGAGTGGTCAATCCCAGCTGTCGAAGAGGCGTCTGTCCACTAATGTCCCTCCAATGATGAAGTCAAGTCACCTATCACGGCCTTCACTCTTCGGTGACGACGAGTCCGGTGACGAAGACGTCAGTCCACCACCGTCTGCACAACCTCTCACAGCTCGCCCAACGGCAACGGCAAACGATTTCTTCAACCATGATGCCAGCGCGATGTTGTCTAATCAGCTCATGGCTGAGCCCGATCTGGTTTCCGCCTTCGCACAGTGGAGTGGTGGTGGTGGTGGTGCTTCCAATGGGTACCAAAACCAGGCACCACAAGTTCCTTCTTGGGGTCCACGACAAGCTGTACAAACACCAACCGTTGACAATCCAAACCCTTGGGGGTCAAAAGAGCCTGCACGGTCCACACCTTTGACCAGTGGGTGGAACAAGCGAAAGTTGTCATTCTCTGCAGGTCAATCCAATCCTGCAGATGTTTCGTTCACCTCCTTCGGCCACCCTGAGACCTCAGAACACTCTGCCTCGTTGGCTACGATGGCCGCCTTCAATTCCGTCCATACACGCGCCAGGAAACCATCAATGTCCTTCTTTGACCCATCTCCCACTCAAAATGAGCTGACCCAGAAACCTTCTCCACCTCTCCAACCAACAGTTTCAACACCAGCGACGAAGGCTGAAAAGGCTACACCTCCCGCCCCAGTGTCCACGGCAAAGAAGCTAGGTAAAAAGCAGCGCCCAGGTGTAAAGAAGACGGGCGGTTCGAACTTCGCTCAAGAAGAGCAAGACCAAGATGAGACTAGCCCAACGACACCTTCCACAACATCCATCCAAGCTACCTCAAACCATGACGGTCCCACATTCTCCAGTCCGTCTCTCTTCGGGCCAGAGCCATCATCCAACTCCAAGGTGGCCCCGATGACTCGTGCTCGCAAAAACTCGACCGCTTGGGATGATGTGACCAGCACTCCTCGCCCGGCTCCCAAAATTCCTTCACATCTTCAAGCAGCATTCGCTAATAATCCTGAGACGGGCCTAAGACAAGGACTTGCACCGAAGAGCAAAGCTCCCGAGGTCGTTCGTGGAGGACCGGAGGCTTCGACGATAAAAGGGACGCAGTGGGGCGCAGCTTCAGCAGTACGCTCTGCTTGGAGTATCTTCTCGTCAGGCGAGACTGCCCAGTCGCAGTCGCCGGTAGACACGCCTGCAATGTCACAAGCGGCTGTTCGTGACCCGTGGCTCCCTGGAGGCTTCGAAGTTGACGAGGGTGCAGGTAATAGAGGAGAAATATCGCCTTCAGAAGGGAAGAGGCCTGTTGGCCATCAATCGCAATTTTGGGCTCCTCCGACGGAAACACAGCAGAGTAATCACTCTGCTCCACCGAGGCAACAACCAATTTCTGTTGCTCAACGTCGTTTACAACAAATGAACGACCCAGTCTCTGCACCAGCGGTACCCGCCAAATCGGCGACTCCCGCTGCTCCAACGCCGGTGGCGGCATCACAAGCGACAGGGAAGAAGGGGAAGGGGAAGAAAGGAAAAGGGAAGAAGGTGACCGTAGAGGAAGTGCCTGATGATGAGCAGGATAGTCATGGAGAGAGCTTGCCCGTTGACTCGAGATACATCATGGAGCCAAAAACTATCGCCGAACCCAAACCCAGTGTCGCCCCTAGAATGTTCGATTCGATTATTGGTTACGGCGATGGCGATGAAGATGAAGCAGAGACTACCTCTTCTTCTTTCGCGCCTGCATCCTCTACTACATTTGATTCCCCTCCTGATCTCTTCGATGGAAATGAAGCTCGACTTGCTGCAGCCATCAAAGATTTGCAAGGCGCTTCAGCACGAGGACCACAGCATGGGAGCGGGATGACCTGGGGCGCCGCTGGAGGAACGAAGCAGCATGCGACCTGGACACCCAGTTCGAGTGAGTCTGAAATGGCGACTTCCAACTTTTCGCCTTTCTCTGCTCGAGTAGCGGGGAAACCCGCTGCAACACCTGTCTGGGGTCAGATGAGTCCGTTTGACAAAGGCAAGGCGAGCGCAGCTAACCTTGGTGGGAACGATTTCTTTGCCACCCCAATGTCCAATCCGACGATACCCAACATGAAACGGAGTAAAGTTGCGGCTGGCTGGTAAATTTCCGTTTATATTTTAGATGTATGTTATTTCTTATATGCTTTTCGCGTTTTGTTACTTTGCTGTCGATTTTTCTTCTTCGTAGAACATTCTTCTGGTAGTTGTACTGTATGTCCGTCTAATCTTGAACCTGTAGCCCAACCTGTATGCACATATATGCTGACCAAATTATGATTACATTCAAACTCACCTGCACTCAAACCACATATTGACATTTCAGCTTGTTGGGAGGAGTTCTTGAGATTGAGAAAGTTGGGAAGCTAAAAAAAAAGTGACGCTCAGGCCGATCCAGGGTCTATATCCTCCAGTAAACGTGGGGACTACACACCATTTCTTCATGTCTCCGAAGAAGGTTAATGTGATTACCTGAAATGATCACATCTTGAGAGCCTAGTGGATAGGTCTTCTCTATATTTCAAGTGCATATAACTTATACGCTTCAGACTCGATTCATCCGAGGCCCAATAGTCGTTTTCAGACTCCGGGCTGCAGATGTTAAGCCTGAGCGATAGGATATTTAAATGTAGAGTAGTCCAAGACCTAGAATCACTCCCGCCGCTCTTCAACCTAAATAGACAAGAGACTGCCGTCAGCACTGCTTCCATGAGGCTGATACCATTCAATAAAGCGCTCGACATACAAAGCATTGATCACCCTATCAAATGTGATTTAAGGCAGTGATTGACCCCAGACGGGGTATATGTCAATAGCAAAATATCATTGCTCTGGCTCTGGCCATTTACGAGCTTCCAGATAAAGATGAGTGAGGAGAGCAAAAGATAACACAGAAGTGACGCGAAGACCAAAAATAGAAAGCGTCGGTGCCGACTGCGTGTGGTCATGCATATGGACATGTCTCCTAGACGCTCAGAACCTCAGACTCCCAGATATAACTTCGGTCTTTACTAACATTATGAGTCACAACGAGAGCACAGGTATATTAACCACTTATTAGACAACATGAACGATATCTTCCAAAATAACCAGACAGCGACGCTCAATTCGGCTTCGTAATTGAATCAACTACCTTCCAGCTCTTCACCAACGTGCGGCGGAGGCTCGCAATACCAGGTTGAGCAGCGTCTTTTTCGTTTGGAAGATGATAATCATTGTCACCACCTTCTGCGAGCTGTTTGGCGGTGCGGCGGTCGACCGGTGCGAAAGGCTGGTTTCTAGAACGCACATAGATGAGCATCATTTTCGGAGAGTAGTTTGTGTGAAACTTACAGTTCAGTGAACAAGAAGGCTCGGGGATCAGGATTGGGGTACTGAACCAGAGAAATTAGTTTCCGATGTCAATTCAAATAAAGAACATATCTTACAGCAGTGATCAGGTGCAACTCCCGTTGGACGGCATGGCAGAAGTAATCAAGGTCTGAAAATATGAGATGATTGTTCGGATGGTGTACAATCGGAACATACCAAGATCATTCAAATCATAATTGAACGGATTTTCACTGTGGGTTAAGATGAGCTCATATCTAGACCAAATAGATTTAGGTACTTACATCTCCTGACCAATCTCAAGGAAACCCAAGAGAAGAAATGAAGCAAAAGCAGTTCCGGGAATAGCGATGTATTTGAAAGCTGCATAAATTTGGAACTAGAAGGATATTAAGAACGGAACAATGGAAGACAAAAAGAGTCCATACAGGCAGGAAGAAGAGATAGAGCCTGCAATTCGGAGTCAGAAGGCATCCTTGAAGAACGTTCAGTAACATACCAAAGCGACATGCGAAGGTGCGCCTGATAGGCAAAAGGCAGTGGCGTGTTGCAGATTCGCTCTAAATTCGAAACAGTGTCCATGAGCATTGTCAGGTTGTTCGTTGCACCAGTAGCGATAGCGGGTTGCATCAATCCATTCTTCATGCACCCTAAGAGTTTGTCAACTCAAGTCAAGAAGCTTTCAGTATGCAAAAAAACTTACAGGCAGTGTAACTGTAAATTTAAGATTAGCATCAGTCTATACTGAAAATAATCAGTGACCCACTTTGATAGCACAAGGGTAATTTCAAGAGGAATGTGACTCTCGACGTAACCATCGTAAGCCTTTCGCTTTTGCTTGCGCTCCGGACGAGCCCGAGCACGTTTGGAGATGCTTCGAACAATCCACCTAAAGAACCGGAAGAGGGGGATATAATCGTAGAACGTCTCCTCAGGAGGGTTGCGAGCCGGCTTCAACGTGCGTTCGCTGGCAACGTTGGGAAGTGCCTTCTCAGGATCCATGACACCTTTCTCAGTGTTGGAAGAGTTGGAAGAGTTCCGACCCAACTCGGTCACGGGTACTTCAATGCCATGGTGGACTTCGTCATCGTCGTGCCAGAGGGGAAGTTCTTCGCCTTTGGGCCCAGAGACACCACCATCTGCAAAACGGGGTAGGAAGGACAAGAGAGGGTAGAGATCCTCATAATAGACACCACGCTCTCCACGCAAGAAGTGCTATATTTATAGGTTCAAGTACCGCATGCTACGAAAATAAAAATGACAAACCTTCACGGCCACAGAGTAAGCACCGATGAGGTTGATCATAGTTTTCTTCTCGATCGTGTTCTGAAGCATAGTGGCATTGGCAAGTTCACCCTTGCCTTTGCGATCCACGGGGACATGAATCCAGAGCTATCACTGAGGTTGAGTAAAGGGAAGTCACACGAGCACGAGCATACTCACCATCTGAGCAAGATTCCTTGACGCGGTGATGATGTTTGTCCACATTTTCCTTCCATCCTGGTATCTATGCAAGCGAGAAGTCAGACAACTGTGAAAAATGACTTCCATGAAGCCACGTACCTTTCGTATGCAGAGGAGGTACGAAAAGAAATGACGAGACCGAGCACCGTACCCAAGACTGTCAGGAGACCGTTGTTGATTCCTAAGTTGTGACCGCCGATTTTTGGGTCTGACACTAAGCAGACCACTAAATGCAAACACTTGTCCATCAGCAGCTCGTACTTAGTACTGAAGAAACCGTACTGGTAGCGACCAGGCTGAAGAAGGCTACTTCAACCCAAATATCGTTGATGACAGTGGCTTGGAACTTTTTGATAGACCATTTGCGAAAAAGGGGATTTGAGGAGACCATCCTCGCAGAGGACTGACTTTCCAAGAGGCCTAGGGATTATTATAAGAGAGGGACTGGAAACGAAAGAAAGAAAGAATGCCGCTTTGAGGCGTTTGGGGTTTTTGTGTATGGAAGCGACAAGAAAAGTTTGTTTGTCCTGTCAACGCTCTTCTTCGGTGTCTGCACCGCCAAGATCAAACGTTGTCTAATTGTGACTCAATCACGTCCTATTCTGGGCAGCGTTCTTCAATCGAAACGCCAAGTTGCGCCAAGCGCTGACGCCTGTTGTGAAGAAAACATCGTGATGACCTCTCTGTCGACAAAAAATGCTATGACAATGTAGGACCCGAGAGTGAAGTTATACGAGAAAATCAGTAAAACACCCTGGCACAGCGCCCAAACGACGAAATGGCGACCGTGGGCAGGGATGGATGCCTCCTTGGACCTTGCCGCCTCGGTATATAGATAAATTAAATCTCGCATTCAGCCCACCACACAGTTGAATCTCAGTCATATCAGGGGCAAGTTTTCTTCAATGATGGCAGTCACACTGAGTGGATTTTATGTAATTTTATATAATAATCTGTTGCAAGGTTTCGCTCCCTTCGTGTGCAGGTGAAGCCCACAAATTGCCATGCCTCTAATATTCCTGGAGCTGTGGATTGTATCTTGCTTCTTCAGCGGTCATCCGGTTAGGCAGGTGAGTGATCGACTTCGTCCACATGGCCTAGGGTAATCTTTCTCTGGGCTCAAATATGCGCTTCACACGGAGGGTATCCATTCAAATGATCTACGTGCTGCAGGAGAGTGCTTTCAGGAAACAGTGAAAGGCTCGAATTTATACCCCCTGAAGAAACAGTTTCGCTGCTCACAAGACTCTGCGTTGTGATCGGCCCTAGATTGCAATCAAAGATGAAGCGCCCGGTTGTCATGTCACGGAATCATTGAGATGCCGAAAGTAATATTTCTCTCAGTCTCTCAGACACGAGGCATGAGAGAATGACATACAAATGATCTGTTATACTTACAGGGTGCGAATCCCAGTTCTTGTTTCGGGATGACTTTGCGCAATTGGTCAAAGCATTGCAGCTCCAATATCAGGATAAATAGGGCGATAAAGACATTTGGAAAGGCCAACGCTAAGCAGACTCGGAGGAACAAATTTGAGGTGTGACGAATATTCGGTTACGCATCTCTCCGTTTGTGACTGATCCTGTTTCGGCGCCTGTTGCTGCTTGCCTTTAGACCACACTTTGCTTGATCTCATAATGATCTCTGAACGGCACAAACCCAAGGATTACGACTGGGCTTTTGATCTTAGAGCTAACTTCGCCGACTCTGACGATTCTGAAGGCGAAGATGACCGCAAAACTGGTACTGCCAACTCAGGTTTATCTCGAGACGATGCACTTTTGAAAGAAATCGATATCTCATCTCGAAGCGACTCTGTCAATTTCAAACCAAATCCTTTCTCGATTGCGAAGATAAATGCTATATACCGCTCAGCAAGGGCAAAAGAACCAGGAAATCAGCGATCGCCGCAGCCTCCAACGATTCAGACTTTGAACAACAATCAACAGAAGTCCCAAACGAAGATCACCGATCGATTCAAGGTAAAAGCCTCGAAAGCGGCTTTACCAACCCTCAGTCCTGCAAGACCACTACATTCTAAGCATAGTCCACTTGAAGGCAACAGCTGCCAGCTGCATGAATTGGTTCCATCATCGCCATCCAGTCATGTCATTATTCCTGGTCAAGAACGTTGTAACTTCGACTCTCAGGATTTTTCAGCTGCGAATAAACATCCACCAAAAAACCCCGGAGTACCTCTTAACTCGATACCGGCAAATATTTCTAGGGACAGTTCATCAAATTTCGTCCGAACGTCTTCGCCACCCCAAAAACATGCGCATATACTCGCTCAAAAACGCTTGCCAGGCCCTACTATCGAACCTCAACTAAAAGAAAACAATATCGTCGAATCTAATCGAGGAAACTTTAGACATTCGACTCGATTTCCAAGAATACCTAACCGTCCTTCTTTTTCGTCTCCACTCCGTCCTCCAGGGTGGAAATCCCTTCAAAACGGTCTGCATAAAACCTCGTCCCCAGGGCCATCAGGCTGCCTTCCTCGCAGGTTTTTGCCTCTTGCTCAACTTACGAGACCCTCGTTACCTAATTATTGCGACGACGATCGAGACCTTCCAGTACGCTCTCCGAACCTCACTAACAGGATGCCAAACCAAGCCGAGCCGAACACTATAAGAAGTAAGCCTATAATTCTAGTTTTTGAATTTATGACATCCTTATGACTCTTTAGGTTTTCCAGACCGACCATTTCGAAGGATTAAGGATGAAGATCACGACGTTAAGCCCTCCATAAAGAATAGCGCCAGGGACGGCTATCCTGAACGCGTACATCCAGTTAAATCTCTTTTGCCGAAGAAAGAAGAATCGTCCGCTCTTCTCCAAATTGGCGTTCGCCTACAGGAGATCGCTCCGAACTGCTCTCGGCCTTTGCTCCCACCTCCAAAAATAGTGTCGAAACCTACCAAACGGCCCCTTCGCGACGCCTACTCTTTTGCAGGAACCGATCAGGACGAGGAGTGGTGCACCTTGCCCTCACGAAAGAAGGCTAAGCACAAGTTCATTCTATTCTTTCTGTGTGAACTGCTGATCGTCTCAAGCGCATCAAGTGCCTCCACAGATGGACTCTCAGTCACAAAATCGTTTCGCCTTCCTGGTCTTCTTCCAGCACTTCCCATCGTCAGCACTGAAACTACAAAAATTTCTGGGCGACGAGTTATGACTTACATCCCTCCTCCGATGCCTTCGGCATGTTTTTCCAGTCCCAAGCCTCAAGGCCCTGGTTGTCCACAGTCGCAGAAAACTGAAGATTTAGACCAGATTCATGATGAAGATCTTAATGATGACGACCACGCTCACAGTTACCCCTCTCCTGGACGCCCAAGGAAGAATACCTTGGCGTCTAACGTTGGCAAGATTCATCCACCTCGTCAAAAACTCGAGAGAAAAGACTATCAACCTCTTTCGCCTCCGACTTCAGATCCGCCAGTTGTGAATTCCACTGAAAGCGGAGACAAATCAAACGATGTACGAATCAGTGTCGGCTTGAACAGCATCGGAGACAATTACAAGGCGGTGAAAGAAAACAAGCGAAAGGTTTCATTTTCTTATTGAATATTTGCCTGAATTGTGGCTCAACTACTTTCTCCCCTGTTGCCCGTTACTTTTGCCAGTAGCGCCGGCTCGATTTTTTAACCTTCAAAGACGCGCTTAACCTTGACAGTTGTGGAGTTGTTAGCAAAGGCTCGAATGGAGATATTGCTACGCTAGAAGAAGAAATTTCAATTGTAATCTGGCCACCCCAATGCTAACTACCCTTGTTATCGATTATGTTGCGAAAAAATGGGTTTGAGTGCTGAATGAGCGCTCCTCGAGTCATTCTGTCAGTTTCCCTTGGGCTGATGGTACATTATAATTAGCCCCTAACTTAACCCCGAAAAGGACATCCAGCGGAACGACATTTCTTTGACCTCAACCACCACCTTGATTCCCAGCCATGGCCATCCTTCCCTATGATATATGGCACCTCATAACGCAATATCTGTCTGACGAATTTGTGAGGTGCCTTTATCCGATCAACCAGACCCTCTTTGAAATCTCAATGAATCTTCGTTACCAAACTGCCGTGGTGGGCAAGGTAGACTCTTCGGAACCAGGGTTTGGCCGGAACGACATAAAGAATATTGAGTCTGTACTTTTCATCTTGACATAACATCATAAAAACTCAGTATGCTCCTTGACTTTCAGCGATATGCAACACTCACATCGCCCAACTGTCCTCAAAATACGGTTTTGGGAACTCGATTTCATCTGTCGCAAACTTCATGTAGTCCATCGTCGTCGTTTTTCTTGTGGAAATATCTTAATTGGACTTCGCGACCGCTCGAAGATACCTCAAGGGGTGACACTGGACGAGTTTCTCAAAACTACTAGAGAGACCGTTTCCAAACTTACCTCGCTTCAAAAGGTCGTCCTCGAGTACGGTGACTGCCTGGACTTTCCAGTGGTTTCTTATCATCCTTCGCTTATCAAATTTATATGCGAACTATGGGATATCCATGGACGGAGAATAATAAAGATGGATTCCCAGTTAAGCTTGGAAGATTTGGCGCAAATCATCCCCGATTTCGGTTCCTCCCTTTCCCATCTTCAGCACTTGGTCATTCGCCTCGACATAGCATATCGCACCTCAGATGTCGATAGTCTCGCCGCCACAACAGTCCTCCCCTTCATCAATGACGTCCGCCACACACTCACGCACCTCGACCTGGATATATTTGAATATTCGATGGACCTCTTCTTATTTCTTCGCGGACTAGAGCACTTACCTGTGCTGGAGTCAATATCATTTAAATCCTTCGTTTTCACAATCATGGACCACACCGACTATGAAATCTTACACAATTTTTTCGCGACTCACAAGCAGTCTCTGAAGAGTTTAACTCTTCATTTTGTGAGAGCATGGTCTGACAATCCCTACGTAGAAACTTTCTTTGCAAGGGACTGGGCTCACAACCAAGTGCCTCGTCTCGTCTTTTTAGACTTGCATTTGATGCACTTGCCTTTGTCCCAATCAATTTGTGCCTATATCAAGTGCTTCGCCTCCAGCCTCGCTTCCCTCAAACTTTCAAATTATCAATACTTCACCTTTGAAGAAATTACAGAACTCCTCTTTACACTTCACAATTTCGAATACCTACGGTCCCTCGACCTTAAAATCCTTTGCTTTAGCCCGGAGCTTCTTCGTCTTCTTGCAAAGCAGCTTCCTCGTCTGGATTCGTTTTCGAGCAACCACCGTAATCTTTGCCGTGAGGTGGACGTGGCACTACTGGTTGATGATCCCCAGGAATGGGTGAGATAACTAAACTTGCCCAAATAATTTTCTAATATTTAACAACAGGCTTCTGAGCTTCTCGACACCAACTCAAATTCTGCTTTGTCAACTTGGTCTTTACGCAGTCTTTCCTTTGGTCCAATCAGACTGTATGCGCCAGTGTCATGGGAAGTTTATATGAAACGTACCTTGACGCGGGTCCTACCCAACGTCCGCTGGTTCAACGACCTTGAACCGCAAGCCTTCATCGAAGTGGACTGATCTAGTCAGGTCTGAACAACCTACACATGCCTCCATCTTAATATCTAAAATACCTGACGACGCAACCTGTATCTAGCTCATCGTAGTGCCAACTCATTCAATGAGTATCCTACATTTCGGCAATTACATCAAGAAATTACTTCTGATCTGAATACTAGATAGCGTTTGACATTGCCTGAGAACAAAATTGTTGATGCAAGGCGATCAGGCTATTGGATCGTATTTATTATCCAGAGTCACCTTGGCCTTCACTTCGCCAGATTGCAGCTTGATCCAAGTATCGACACCAGCCTTAGGGTCGGGAGAGTTGAACAAGATCGTCCGAGCTCCGTAGCTCCACCCATCTCTCGTGTATCCACCATAGCCTGAGTGTTTATCGAAGCAAAAAAGTACTTTTTTGGTCGGTTCACGGGCGCACCATTCATTTCCGTGATCTGGGAAAGATGAAGGCTACCTTTAGAGAAATGGTGATGAATTCAAACATACCATGGCCAGAAATGATTGCGTGTAGATTTGGGATTTTTGATGTCAATGCATCCCAGAATGGACCATCGTTGATATTCTGAACGCTCCCTGCCCCAAGCCCGTCCTCTTCTCAGAGAGTTAGCTAAACGTCACAAGTTATTGGAGAACAACGAACCATTCATGCCAGGATTTTTCTGGGCATTGACGTTTCCTTGAACGGCTTGAATCGCATTTCTGTCCATGCCCATGGTCAGCCATTTCAAGTAAATGGTCTCATAATAATACCTACGGCGGGATATGGACAAATACAAGAGCGCCCCTCTGGTCTGAAGACCCCCATGTCTGTTCCATAGCTGCGCTTTCGGATGTGATCCAATCAGCAACAGAAGGGTCAACCCAATCGGCCATCGTTACAGAAGGATCCGAGCTTGGGGGTTTTCCACCTTGGAAAGGTTTAATCAATGTGTTCAATGCCAGGGCCATCACCAACCTCGGGAATCAAAGAACCAAATTACAAGAGCCGGCTTTTGGTCGTCGGCCTTTGCATAGATCTGAAACGGAGAATGAGAAATTATCAGGTAGACAAAAGACAAAGCTTACAGGAACCCAATAATTTCCTTCCCCTCCAAAACCACCAACACCAGAGGGTCCCGTGCGAGTATAGGAAAATGGGAACTTTTGTTGGATTTGTTGAATTTCTGCAAGGTGTGTGATCGTTGCGGAGTTGTCGTGATTCTATAGGTATGCAATAGTGAGAGAAAGTTCAAATCACTGCATAAATTACTAAGGAACGTACGCCATGAGTTGTAGCAAACGGAATGTTCCTTGCTTTGAAGGGCCCAAAGATCTGGTCTATCAGAGGAGGCAAATTATTTGGACTCAATGCGTCTAATGGATACAGATGATAGATTATGAAGTACGTTTAGCATATGTATGACTTACTTTCTCCCGTTATTAAATCTCCATTGATGACCCTATATAATAATTTCAGTCCGAGGCCTTGGAACGTGAGGGCGTAAAGGACACACGCAAAATCTGGACTCTCAGTTCCAAGAATATCATGGAATAGTTGGACGCTTGCTGCATCATGCTGAGGACCCCATGCCTCCCAAGGATTTTCACCGAAGTGAAGATCCGAGAAAACAGTGAGCTTAAATGTGCCATCCTGCTTGAAAGTTAACCGCTTGTCGGGATAAGGGTTCAGATTACTCTCTCGCGGGAGAATATGGGCTGTGGGAAGAACATCTGGAGTTAGCTTCCTTTTTCCTTGAAGTAAAAAATGTCCTGACCTCTTTTTGGGTGCGAAAAAACTCTGGGAGAGAAGAAAAGCAACGACAAGATACAGAAGGGTGACATTGCAGTCGGCGCAAGACTGGCACAAGCATTTCTTTCCCTTTAAAGGGCCCTCGACAACCAAGAAATTTGATGGGGTTGAAGTGCTACGAATGTTGATGGTAACACAAATGAAGCGAGAGTGAACTGAGGTAACCCTTCTGTTCAACAAATTAGCAGCATTGCAAACAACGCGTTGTCCTAAACACAAAGAGAGGAAGAAACTCTATTGAAGCGTTGAGAATGGAACAGATACAGCTCCAGTCTCGAGATCAAGCTTCAAGCCTGAGAATAAACATTAAAAGCGGTTTTTAGTTGTGGCTGATTCAGAAGGATCCAAGTCGCAAGTGCCAAGGCTGATTGGGTTCAAACAAAGTTCTGCACAGTAGCGGTTGCATCCTTTGCAAACGGAAAGCCCAAGGGGTCGGCGTTATGATTAAAGTACATGTGGGCTCGGAGCCAGGAAAACCCGCATACGACTTGCAGCTACAGGCCAATCATACTCGGATCAATAAACCACAAAGGTATCACATCAAATAGCACTGGATTATCATGCACGTATACACTCACTCGATCAATGATTTGTAGTACTGTCGTACTTGTCATCCAAGGTAACTCTTGCTCGTTCTTCGCCTTCCTCGAGCCTTATCCAAGTCTCCACACTCGCCGTTGGTTCAGGTGTACGGAACAGGAGATTTCGAACTCCATGACCCCAGCCGGCACTATCATAACCACCGTACCCGGAGTGTTTGTTGAAGCAGAAGATAACGTTCTTGGTAGGCTCGCGGGCACACCACTCATTACCATGGTCTAATCAAGCCGAGTCAGCAACGTAACATATAGTCGCCTAGGTAATGTCCGTACCGTGACCCGATATTATGGCACGGAGATTTTTAATATTCGAGGTTAATGAATCCCAGAAAGGTCCGTCATTATCAACAGCAGCCGAGTCTTGAACAGAGCCACTTCCGAGTTTATCATCTACGGACAATTGATCAGGAAGAACCACGACAATAGGACGTGGTTGAGGCAAACCATTTAACCCAGGATTAGTTTGTGCATTGACCTTGGATTGAACTGCTTGGATGGCATGCCTTCAGAGTCTGTAAGCCTTGTGTTCTGCCTAGGTGAAGGAAACGCAAATACGGTGGTATATGGACAAAAGCCAGTGCTGCGCGATCAGTAGATGGTCCCCAAGCAGCCTCCATCTTGATGACTTCTCCTTCAATCCACGGGCCAACGGTAGAGTCGACCCAATCGGGCATTGCTTTGTTCGATTCTGGGTTTGGATAAACACCACCTAGACTTGTGAAGCGCTTAATGGCATGTTCATACGATATACTCGGAAACTGGGGCTACTAACCTCGCGAATCGAAGAACCAAAGTATCAAGACTGGATTATTATCCTGGGGAGTGTGGTAGATCTAGGAAATGATAACTGCGCATTTAGTAGCGAAGCTGAATGGAATTAAGTCTGGACACTCACAGGAACCCAGTAGTTGCCTTGTCCTCCCTCGCCACCAACCCCAGCTGGTGAGGATCGAACGTATGCATATCGAGAGGCTTTCTGCAAGTGCAGGATCTCCTCAAAGTGTGTGATATTACCCTGATTGTCATGATTCTGATAGTTGTGTCACAATGTAGAACAAAGAATTGAGGATGGTAACTCTTACACCGTAGGTTGCGGTAAAAGGCACCCTAGCTAAGTTGAAGGGTCCAACGATCTGATCCAATAGTTGGGTAACGTTTGCGCGAAAGGTATCTGTGGCGCTTTGAGTACTGTTTGAGTAGCCTATATTCAGGTTACTCACTTTCGCCTGTCACTAAATCGCCATTGATAATGCTAAAAAGCAGCTGAGATATTGACATTTTGGAAAAGACTTAGATTGCCTACGCAAAATCTGGTTTCTCTTCAGCTAAAATCCTCTTGATGAGTCTGGTACTGTTCTTGTCCTGCTCAGGCCCCCAGTCGTCCCAAGGATTCTCTCCATAATGTAAGTCCGAGAAAACGGTAAGTTTGAGAGTTCCATCCTTGTTGAAAGTAACTCGAGGCTTCGTCGGGAATGGGTCAAGAGGAAGGTTCCATGTATTTTCTATTCGAGTTCAATTTAGTCAACATCATCCAGGTTTACATTGAATTGGACCTACGTGATGCTTCTGCTCCTGGATCGTTGGGGCTTAAAGCCGAGCAAGATGCAAAAAAAATCACAGATGCGCTCAGGCAGAAAAGAGAAAAGTCGTTGTTTTTCATCCTAATGGTGCTGCCACAGCAAGAAATCCATGGAAGACGACGAAACCTCTCCGGAACGTCGTTGACTGCCCAACTGCCGCCATCGTTGAAACTCGGGCCGCTTCGAATATGGGAAATGCCGACGGTATTGACCTTCCGAAGCCCGGTCTTCCTCCTTATGTCGTACGACTTTTCCTCGGTTTCTTCGGCTGCTAGTATGAATACCTGTGCAGATTGAATAATCCAGAGGAAATGTCAAGTCGGCTATATACAACTTCGTTCTGAACCATCACCTTCTCGGACTTTAATGGCAGTCAAAACTCATACTTGGATTTCTCTGTGGTTTCTGCTCTCAGCTCCTGTTATAATCTGGGACGTGACTTATTGTTTCATGAGGTAGGCAAACTTCTTTTTTTTTTTTGTGAATATGCAAACAGGCGCTTATCACTTGTTTTCCAAGGCCTCGTTCCTTTGCGGTGAGCGACGCCAAGTGAAAAGGCGTTATAAACTGTTTTACAATCTTGACACCGTAGGGAGGAGATTTACACTGGATTTGGAAGCCATACGAGTTATATGAAAAGGTGAATTAAAAGCGATGTATATCTTTGAGTTTCTCTGATTTTTTACATAGGTCGACCTTGTAAGTCAACTTCGTTCGGTTCATTCTCGAAATTTTTTGACGGAGAAGCAAGCTCTACGGCCCTCCTCATTATGAACAAGGAGGGGGATTCACCAACGCCCAATGTATGTATCTTGAGTGGTTCTCGTGCATATGACTAATGTATTGTATAGCTGCGTTCAATGTCATCGAGACTGCGCTCAACATTTACTATCTATACCTTGCTCACGTCCAAGCCTGGTCACCAGCAACCCTCGTCGGCTTCTCAGCGGCCTTGATGACTCTTTCAAAGACGGTACTCTACTGGGCACAGGAGTACTTCTGTGACTACTGCGCCACTGGACAGAACGATCCATGGACTTTGCTCACATTGTGGGTTATACCCAACGGGTAAGCGTTTACAACATGATTCTTTTTTCTTTTTCTTCTCACTCGGCTCACATCGTTTGACAGAATTTGGATTGTGATCCCTGCATTCATAGTTTACCGACTCGGCGAAGACCTCATCGAGTCGCTCAACATTGCAGCCAAGGTCTCTGCGCCTGCTAAAAAGAAGACAACACCAAACGAAAAAGCCAAGGGTTCAAAACTCTAGGTTTGGAAATGGTGATGGCAATCAGCATGCTCCTTAAGCTTTCTGGTCCTATGTCAATGACTTTTTGGAACACTCCTGTTGTATTGCTTTCTTCGCATAGTTCGCATCTCCACTGATCTAATCTAATCGATGTGGTGTGCGGTGTTGTCATCGCCATGAATCTTCTATCTGATCAAGGAAATTTACGTTTTAATGGATACTAGCGTCTCTACCCATTCACCTAGAGCGCTTTTTCTCGGTTCTGAACTGACACTACTGTCTTTTCGCAAGATTAGGATCCCCATTTGTAGATTTCGGAGCCACTCAGAGAGCGTGGTGGTTACTTCATAAGCCTTAAGTCTCGGGCTGAAACGAGCGCATTTCCAAAGTCTAAACTTCTCGCCTTGACCAGCCAACTCCGTCGTTTAAAGCCATGTCCTCGAACGACCTCCAACACCATGCTGTACCATACAAACTTCCGAATAGTTCAAAACCACAGCTGTCTACCATCGACGTCAACAGACTGCGTGACTCTAGTATCAAATACGTTCGAATCCAATGGGTTGACCTTGTGAACAATATTCGATATCGAGTCGTACCTATTGACTACTTCGAAAAGTTATTGAAGACATCGCGACCTGGAGTGTCGATAACGAAAGCTGCCATGGGTTTGATCTTCATCACAATGGCAGATGGTTTTGGGTGAGTACTCTTCTTCTATAATCTAACGTGTACACTACGGACCACTGAGATGAATATCATTGCCATTCAAGGCCGGCTGGAGAGTATCTCTATGCAATAGACCCAGCGTCCGTGAAGATGTGTCCGTACGCGCTGGGACATGCTAGCGTGATGGGATGGTTCCAGGAGAAGACGCCCACGCCTGGTGTAGATGGACATCTTGCAATTGAAGTGGATTTGTGCCCACGTACTATTTTGCAACGTGTCATTGAGTAAGTTACTATTATCTCGTCTGAAAGACGTATCTGAATTTATAATAGGAACGCCAAACGGCTGTCAGGGGTTGAATTCCTTGTTGGCTATGAAACCGAATTCATTCTGCTCAAAAACACTTATCCAATAGAAGCTGTTAACCAGCACGGATGGTCAAATTCAGCTGCCATCCCATCAGGTTCAGTTGAATCCAAAGTCCTCGAAGAGATTGTGGAAAGCCTTCAGGCGTCCAGGGTTGAGATACAGATGTATCACGCTGAGGCGGCTCCTGGTCAATACGAGATTGTCCCCGGTCCTTTACCTCCTCTTCAGGCGGTAGATACGCTCATCCACACGAGAGAGACAATCTTCAACGTTGCTAGTAAATATGGGTTGCGGGCTACGTTGGCGCCTCGCGTTTTCATGGATAACTGTAAGCGAGCCCTCCTCACCAGCCCTACTGACTTAGCTTAATTGTTTCTAGGCGGTAGTGCTGCACATACACATATCTCCGTACACTCATCTTCATCGACGCCTTCGTCGACATCCTCTTCTCATCCTAATCTCAATCATCTCGAATCCTGCTTCCTCGCGGGCCTCCTTGCGCATCTACCATCCGTTCTTCTCCTCGCTCTACCCACGACAGAGTCCTTCAAGCGGATGATGGACGGAGCCTGGTCAGGCGGAACGTACGTTTCCTGGGGTGTAGATAATCGCGAGACGCCTGTTCGGCTGTGTAACGCGGGCTCTCCTCAAGCTCGTAACTTTGAGATCAAGACTCATGATGGAACGGCGAACCCATACCTTTCCCTTGCTGGCTTTTTGGGGGCAGGTATGGAAGGCGTTTTGGAGAATAAAGAGTGTACAATTGAGGACTGTGGTCTTGAGTTGAACACGAGTGCAGCTTTGCTAGGAGAGGAAAAGAGAAAAGAGATGGGGATCAAGGATAGATTACCACTGACTTGGGAGGCCGCAAGGAAAACGTTTGAAGTGAGTGAGCTCGTAGACAGCGTTTTTGGGAAGGAGTTCAAGCAGAAATTCTTGAGCACTAACAAGGTACAGCTTCTCATCGAATTTGACAATATTGAGATACTGACAGCTAGTATAACAGACATTGAGGGAGCAAATGTCGCATGGCTTAAGTAACGTCGAGGAGCTAAAGAAGTATGTAGAGAATTATTAACCGAGATTGAATAGTTGTTAGCAATGCATAGAATCTGCCGAGTGTACTGAAGTACATTCGTATGGGTTATACGATTACGCTTTTGTAGTCAAGGGTCTTCTGAATACAGCATCGCAAGTAACTAAGATTGTCGGTATCGGTAAAATTTTGAGTGACTCAAAAAGCACAACGAGGAACAATAAAATGAATCGTAAAGAAATGGAGCCCAAGTAAAAAATCAAAGTAGATAATAATAGGAGCATGAAAGAGAAAATAGAACGAGGGAAATGCTTTGCCAGTGGAAAATACCTCATCTTCGTATTGGAACAAAAGGCTCAGCAGCACTTGGAACTCGAGGCCGTGTGCGCATTGACATATCACTTTTTGAGGGTAACGTAGAAAGCGAGTGATTCCGTGTCCTTGGTGAAGGTTTCCACGGAGGCACATGGGTACTCGAAGGGTGCAACCGTTGGTCGACAGGTAAATGAGTGGTAAAGCCAGAGGGCAAGGATGGCATGGGCGATAAGAAAAAATCGACATTGCTGTTTCGCTTTCCGTCGGTGTCGCCGGAGTTAGCATTGACCGCAGCTGAAGGTGGTCTCAGAGCTCGAGGCGGACGGGGTGGAGGGGGTGCGGGCGGCCTCATTGATGATTTTCTGCAGGACGAAGTTTCATTCAAATTCGACTGATGCTGTGCAGGTGCCGTTCCTCCAGGTAATTTTGAGTTTCTGCTCGCCGGAACTTGATCGGAGATCTCTGGTAATGGATGGGTATGCACGTCTTGAGGGCCTGGAGTACGCAAGATGGCCGATGAGGATCGAGAACGTCTGTGTACTCTTGTCGCTTGAGCACGCTGGCCTTGCAGAGCCACAAGATCCTCTTCATCAAATCCTGCGGCGAACGGCGTACGAGCGGGTGTACTTGGTGGGGCTTCATGAACAGGTAGTAGTGGACGAGAGTGAGTCAGAGTTGGAAGTGGCGGTAATGATGGTAGAGGTTGAGTCCTGGGAGGCATTCGATATGGTGTCTTTGTAGAAAGAGCGATTGTAGATGGTGGTATTGCTGCAATTGCTTCATTTTGCAATGGACTGGATGCGCCGGGCCAAACAGGCGCTGGTCGGCCTGGTGCTAACGACTCTGAGAAAGACAGGTCGGTCGGAGACATCTCTACTTCTGGCAGAAGAACGAGCTTGATTTCTGTTGGATTGGCCATACCAGATCCTACCGCCCTCCTCCTCACATCTTTGGATATATGTTTATCTTTCTTGGAAGCAACTGAAAAGCGATTCATGACTTTGCTAAATCTTGTGACGCGTTTTGTCCGTCTCTTTGAATCGTTATTTTCATCCTGGCTGGGCTTCTTCTTTAGAACATTGATTGGTTCTTCATCGAGAGGTAATGAATGGGAAGCCGGTTCAACTGTTGATTGATCGTGGAGCATGCGTTCTTCAGTGACAGGTGGGTTCGTGATCGATAGCTGTCGTTGTGGGCGCCATTTCTCATCACTTTCAACGGGTTTTACACGTCGACGAACAGCGACAAGCGGGGTTGGCGAAGCTTTCAACAGTCGGATTGAACCAACCACCTCGTTAGCATTGGCTCCAGATTCCAAAACATCCATTTTCAACAGAGGACTAAGTGGTGTAGGTGGTTGAGGCGTCGCGACTATCGCCTTACGAGTCGACAAGCTGGAGGGCGAGTTGATATCCGGCTTCTGTGCAAGCGACATAGAGGCCGACATTAGACTGGCCGGAAGTCGTGATGCTGATGAAGGAATGCCATCCCAACGGAGAGAAGGGCTGAAAGCCACCGCTTGCCTTCGACGGTCTCGAGGTTTAGCGGAGGAGATGCTGGCTGAAACAGGGTTCCATGATGCTTGACTGTAGATGCTTGCAGTTGAGACAGCGGAGGAAGGCGAGAGTGTGAATTCGGTGGGATCTTGGGTTCTCAAAGAAGGCAAAAATGGTGCCGCTTGTGAAGCATTGATTAGGGATACGATGCTTTCTGAAGAAAATATATTTCCGCTGGCGCCGGGCGTATAAGAGTAGAGCCTCGTAGAATCCGGGGGCGAAACTTCCGATTCCTCCAACTGAGCACTGGTCAGTGATGTGATGGACTTCAAGAATATAAGGGTGCATACTTCTTCATAGCTCTCAATTTTTCGTCCTGCGCCAGCACCTGCACCTGCAAGGTCTGCTTTAATTCGGAATAACAATGACCTCTGTGCGACAAGAGGCCCCAGCGAAATACTGAGCCTCTTCGCGTTTGGACGTTCGATTCCTCGACGCCACGGGTCATTTTCTGGGTCTAGTACCGGCATTGTCAGAGAATCCATCGCAAAACCCAGATATCCTAAGATATGGGTTGTTTCGACGCAGCAAGAAAAATCCTGGTTAATGATAGTAAGAGTAAGTATGGTCGAGATGCAAGGAGAATGTGTTCTGAGCCGGCAGAAATTCTCGAGATTTTTAACTAGAAAGACAATGGAAGTCCAGAGAGCCGAAAGCCTGGGGAAAACAAACGTGGTGAGGGACCAAGATCAACTCGAGTCCGCAAGAAGGCAACAAGCGAAAATCCATCACATTAGAACGGATCAACGGCTAGCTACATGTTACATCTGACCATAGCATACACCAGCGCGATTTGGAAAAATCTTTGAGGTTATTTGTCTTGGGAATATACGGGTGGACATTGCAGTTTGGTGGCCTTGGACAAAACGGCGCAGTTGTGAGCTGTATGGAATGGATGGTGTTGGGTTATTTATCTCCTCCAAGGTCATCCTCTAAAGATGTGCTGAAACGAGTCCTGAACATAATCAACGAGCTTGTGGGGTGATGGATTGTGTGAGGTATATATGTCATAGATTAGGCAGATACTGAATTACTTGGTCTAGATGTGAAGTTTATGCCTCACGCCTTTCCATACAAAGGCAGGGAACTACGCGTATCATGCAGATGCCGAGAGCTTCTCCTCTCCTGCTTTACTTTTAAGCAAAGAACCCGTAGTCCCGCCCATCCGGCTAGCAATCCGTTTCGCATCTTCATGGAAATGTAGAGGGAGCCCACCTCTTACGAGGACGTGAGGGAGTAGGTGAGTATGGAACACACGATGTGCCACAGCGCCGCCCTGCGAAGATGAAAGCGAATCAGCGAACACGACAATGATAACCAGTTAAGTATACATACATATTGTTGGAAAACCATTCCCATGATCGCTTGCACAGTCTCTCCTTGAATTTTGAATAATCCGGGAAGTTGGCCGTCTTTAGAGCGATGCGAGGTGGATGGCGCCCAAACAATTTCTCGACCGACGCCCCATTCGTTGCCTACAAATTCTCCAAGCAGGTGAGTGTTCAAGCTTCGTGCAGCAATATCCTCAATATCGTCTGTAGGTCGAAGTTTTTGTGTCGAGTGAAGGAACATCATGAAATATGCTGAAATAACGCGCCGACCTAAGAAAAACATCAGATACGACAAGGACTAAAATGTCCGCCGTTACACACCAACAAAAGCCAGACCAGCATTATGCCCTTGCCTAGCTGCACTATGACTGTTGTGGGTTAAAGTCTTCTGCGCCAGTTCTGGGGGGAATTTGAGTTGATTGAACAACCGCGAGAAGTACTCTTCGCGTCGTTTATCTGTTGGCCTTCGCTGTGTTGGGTCTGGTGACCAGCCAGTTTCATCCACTGAAGCGTTTGTTTGATTCTGAGAGCTTGAAGTAGCGTTCGAAGTGTGGTACTGAGACTTGAATTCCAAGTTCCGTGAATGTCCAAAGCCCTCCAAGTTATTGGATACATTCGCCCGGCTTGGTCGTCGTTGTGTATACTCTGGTTCTTCCTGCCTCATCACTGCTTGAGCATGTGCATATCTTCGCGTTCCTAAAGCCAAATGACAAGTTAGCAACTTTTCAAAACTTGGGAGTAGCAGCGCGTGTGACCTGCTTAACTTACCAGCAATGAGCTTGGGTTTAACCAAGGCTCTCGAGACAGTGTGAGTGGAGAAGTTTCCTAGAGAGCTACGAAAACATTTTGTGGCGCAAGACATTGGGTTGGCGAACAAAAAGACGGAACGACGGACAGAATTCGCGACCACACCGCCAACGGTGGCGGTCGCGCCGTCGTGGGCGAAAAAATCAGTGTCATGTGCACATCGGGCCGATAACCGTCATAAAGGGGCTACTTTTGAGAAGGTCACTCGCAAAATGGATGCTTTTGAAGGAAAATGAGCGAAGTAGGGTGAGCACCCAGTTTAAATTGTTATTAGTGTATATAATACATAAATTCGCACAAATCCACAAGAAAATGAGTAAGTTAATATATGTTTCAACTCGCATGATGAATCGTTGGTGAATTATTGAAAGCCTTTACGCTTTTGACCAACGACAGCGTTTTGAGGATGAACTCCCGCAACAGAAACGGGATTACTTGTGGTCCTAAGGCCTGGTGCAGGTAAAGTAGAGCCAAACGGAGCTACACCACTCAAGGCAGCTGCAACATCGGGGTACCGGCCTCCCATGATTTTCTTGATTACATCGTCGTTTCCGATGGAAAATAAAAACGCCACGGCTTCCTTTTGTCGAGGCTCCCACATCGACGCCTGTATGACAGCTGGCAGTTTTTTGACTTCCAGGCGATGAGGGCTTCCATACCTGATTGTGTCGTAGGTGCACAGGTCAGGGGCGGTAGCCAAGCGGGTTTCGAGATGATTACGAATCTTTTGAACATATCTGAAAGTTTCAGTTGTAGATCGGGGATTCATGATGAAAACATCGAGCTTGTTGCATTCCGGGCATCCACACCCGATTTTACGAAGACGAGCAGTGGATGGTTGCCCTTTAGACCCAAGGACGTCTCGAAAGTAGGTGGCGATGAGGATCTGGAAAAAGTCCAAAAATGGAGATGATAGCTCCCGATTATGCCCTGAGAGAAGTGCCTTTAGTCTTGGAATTAACGGGGTGTGTGTCTGAGCGAATTGCTCTGCAGAAGTTCCTGTCTTGAGAATGTCAACGAAGAGGGCCTTACACGCATCGGTGTTGTTGGAAACCAGGGCTTGCTCGAGAATCTCAATGATTCGATCGATCTTCTGAGTTTGCGGAACGAAGAGATTTTGATACGACGAGATGTATGAGTAACCGTTGTAAGCGCTGTAAGCACTTGCGGCCTGTGACCACTGCGTGGAGGCTTTTGATAAACATTCAGTGATTAGGTCGTCTACAGCGTTGGTGCCATTGGAGATGTTCAAAGTGCCAACAGAGGTAGAGTTCACTGTATTCGAAGAAGCTTGATCTTGTGGAGTCGACACGGATATTGGAGGATGTGCCGTCCGTGAAAGCCCATCAAGAATACCTTGACGGCCTTCTCGAAGAGCTTTGACAAAAGCTATAAGAAACGTGTAGGTGTTTGTTTGCTTGAATATATCTGGGATCATCCTTCGACGGAATTAAACATAGGGGTATTGCCTCAAAAAGAGACAAAAGCGCTTACAACTTGCGAACGTTCCCTAAACCAACAGTACGAATGATGGCCATAATGGTTGGCACCGCAGCAGGGTCTGGATTGGAGAAAGATGATAACATTTTGGCGCATGCCTTGTTGGACCAAGTTAAAACTATTTCTCGCTCTTCTGGGGGCATATTCGGTCTGACAGTCGCGAAGATTAACTTGAACTTATCAGCAAGCGATATTGAGCGAGCCAGCAGTGTATCGAAACTACGCAGAGAATTAGTTAGCAATATCAATCAGTAACAAGGAAAGACGCACCTTGGTCTCACTACCTCGAATGAGAAGGCCTTCCAAGCCTTGAGCAACATGTCACTACCGCATACGTTGAGATTGCAACTTGGAGCTTTTATGATTGTTTCGAATGTTTGAACATCTTTCCAGCGAATAGCGAGATTGATTATTTGAAGTGCCTGGCTTGCCGACATTTGATTGACCTTGCTAAGGACTCTGGTAATCCATTGACGAAGTTCCTCCGTTACTGGCACGTCTTCTTGCTCAATACCAAGAGTCTTGAGTTTCTGAAAAGCGTATGTCAAGCCGCCGGCCACAAAGCAGATGGCATCTAAATCATCTTTGTGCGCAACGACAAGCACACTTCGTCGGTACCCTGTAAAACATGATGTTAACAGTAGGAGCCGTAAACGAAGATGCTTGGCGACGAACATTCGCTAACATCTCCAGCATACTAGACATCGAGAAACAGATTAGTTGGTATGAGTTAAATGAACTAACCGGAAAACATACATTCCCCTGGTAACCTTCATAATCAGTATCATCTGGAGCCTCGTCTTCGAACGGTTCATCCTGGACAAGATTTTCATCGGATAGTTCAATGCTTTGATGTGACGCAAGCCATGAGTTTCCCTGCAGATCCACGAGGCCTGAAATTGAGGTTGTTCTGGATGTTTCTTCCATCATGGAATGTGTACCGCCGTACATGTCGCCGTCGTCGTAATAATTGTGACGGCGCCGCGAATAATAATCATAACCCTCATCCTCTGCTGGACCAGAGACGCAAAGCTCTAACCTTCCGAGACCCACTTGGAAATCAAGATCATCGGCAATCTCCCGAAGTAACCTGACCTTGTACGCATCGGCGCCTTTCAGAGAGTCGGCACCCCCTTTAAGGTTAGTTTCGCTATATTCGTGGTCTAAGATATAGGCAAGAAAGGGCGTCTCGGGAAGCACAGCAAAGTCGCCTTCTCGCCACTTCGTCAGAACCTGCCGGAGCCTCGCTGCTGTGTCATCTTCCGCTGGTAAGGTTGGTTTTGGGACCCCAGGCGGAGCAACATGAATCAAATTGTAAGACAGTGCAAGCCTGTATCCTGAGGTGACTGGTTTGACTTCGTGTTTGACGTCGGTATACCAGGCCAGTAGGGCGGTGGAGAGGAGCGAGTTGGGGGCGAAGTCAAGGACTTTAGTGGAATTGGCATGTGATACATGGACTTCGCCCCCAGTATACATGGAGGGAAGGATGATGATCACAGTTGCGAACATTCCCCTAGCTTTCTGGGTGCTGTTGGAAGCGTATAAGCAGTAGGTATATGAAGGGTTATAGTAAAGCACTTACTCTTGATGAGGTAAGAAGCTGAAATGTCTCAGCGTTAGCATCTTGAAAGATGGCCGTCAAATATAATAGCAAAACGTACTGAGATCCTTGTTCGTATAAGAGGAGCTTATAAAACTCCATTCGTGGAGGAGAGTTGCCATATTCCACCCCTAAGGATCGACAGGCCTCTTGACAGACATGTCCATTGATGTATGTTTCCCATTCGGAATTGGCAAAGGTAATTTTGGCAGGTTCAATCTCCCAGGTATCACGGACGTCTTTATCTACGACAGTTCGTTCGCCTTTTCCAAATGGAGCCAGCGTTGCACAAGAGATGACAGTTTCAGCGTCGCGTTCACTCAGTGGCAACCCGACTAGTCCCAGTCCAGAGATTTGAAGACATGGGTTAGGCGCTTGCGTCAAAATGCTGGCGTGGTAAAAGTTGCCACTAAATGCTAAGTCTGCAGCATCAAGAACGGTCCCAAATTGGACCTAAACACAAATAACAATAAGAAAACGTATCGACGAACAGGTAGAGAAACCTACTCGCAACTCGTCATCTTCCAAAGCGTCAGTGGAAGCATCATCATTTGGTCCACCCTGAGAGGTCTCCGTGTTGATGTTATTCACGGCATTAGTTTGAGTCTCTATAGTTTTTGAAGTTACGGTAGCAATTTGGCTACCACCAGACGTTGAATTTACAGTAGCAGGTAGCTGGGATGGAAATGCTTTGCCAGTGACAAGTTTGAGTAAGGTAGCTCGAGCTAGTGGATCCATTATTCGAGAAGGGCAGTATTAAAAATATCTGTCGTTATGACAGAGAACCCGGTTGAAGAGATAGGGAAGCCTTTACCCCAATCCTCAGGCGTTGAGGGCAATGCACGAAGTCGTCGTTGATGTTTGAGAGTGAGACTAACTTCGAGGGGCAGATCAGGCTGACTTTAACCTCACGTGGACGTGACAGAAGGTGTTTAGGGGCGAATCGTTACACTTCGTAAGTTAAAATAGACTATGAACTGTGAGCCTCATATACCACACTCATAATAGAAGCCTAGTCAAAGAGAAAACACAAACTATTAATATGAATCTAAAAGTTCGCTGCTCATTGTACAGGATCAGCAGGTGAATTCTTTCTGCTCTATTCACGGTGGGTCACTTTCAAAGATCGTAACGAGAAATATCATCTCTTGGCATTATAACTGCCGCACTGCGTCGGTAGACTATCCAAAGCAATGGTAAGTATGAGGTATGCATTCACGGAGAATGTCACACACCTTTAGTGATGTATGCAATCTAAATAAATAAAGGCTTGCTTTTAGCCATGACGCCGCAATACGGAGAAGAACGAGCTCACTCTGTCCATGTCAAGATATTCAGTGTCGTCAGGATCTTCAAGCTCGAAATAGCCATACTGAGCAATATTATCGCTGGTGAGATTGATGCTTGAATCGGATTTGCCCCATGGAATCCCTTGTATGTCGACCAAGTCCGAGATTGAGGTCGATGTTGATTCGACTTCCTTCATCGGCGGTAAGCCGTCGGGCATGTGTCGACTATGCCGTGGATAGAAATCATAAGCAACATCGTCTGCTTCTCCAACGATGCGGTGTTCCAGACTTGCGAGGCCCACTTTAAAGCCAAGGCCCCCAGCGATCTCATGTAACACTGACATCTTGTATGCATCCTCGTCTTCCCAGCTAGTGTGCCCCTTTTTCAGCTGGGATACGCTGTACTGACTGTCTAAAACATAAACGAGGAATGGCGGATCGGGGACAACAGTAAAATCCCCGTCTCGCCATCTTTTAAGGACACGGCGAAGAGCAACTGTTTCCTCAATCTGTGAGGAATGACAGGATTTTGCGACAGCAGGAGTTGCTTCATTGGCTGCGGAATCATCGCTACAACTTGAAAGCTCATGATCCATTTCAATGAAAACATTTGCAAAATCTACCTGAAGATAATCGCCGCTGTCAATGGTAGTATCAAGAGAACAGAAAAGAAACTTGCACCGAGTTCGTCGCTGTCTGGATATTTAGACGAAGTTTCGTCATTCTCCTTGGGGTTGGATATCGCGTCAGAAAGTCTGCGTCGTGTATCATTTTAAATGTCTGGGCTTACAGAGAAGTAGCTTTCATTGGCGTCAGATGCTTGGTCCACGGAATGTTCCCTATCAGGTTGCTGGTACATTCTGTGTAGCCTACTAAACCAGAAGTTGGATTTCAGAAGCTCAGTCGATCTTGGGGAAGGAAATGAGAGAAGTGTCGGAGTCTTGAAAGCGTCTGTGTTGGTGGTTATAAGATGAGTTGTTGGTCTTGTTCTAAGTTCTGACAATGGGTTTACGTTCTGACTCCTTCGTGTTAAAGAGCTCACGTGACCGTGATTAGATGACAGGAGTTATTGTTCTTCTGCATGGAAATTCATGATAATTACAGCATATAAGACGTTGGATACTAGATGTCATGCTAAACTGAGTATATATGTTAAGTACAAACTAATCGCTATCCATTTCTGTTAAATCAATAGTGTCGAGATGTACGAGCGGACGCGTCGAACGCGATTTACGCTTCTTACCTGCAAGCTGAGTCGTTTCTGATCCAGAAGCTGGGTGATCAGCAGAGGTCGGCGAAGATGAAGTCCCAGGAATATTTGCAACAGGAGGCAAAACAGTGGATGAACCGGTGAGGTCAACAGGTGGGTTGAGGGAAGATATCACTGGCGCAAATAGTTTCGAGCCGTCAAGTGCAGATATGACATCTGCGAAACGAGACCCCATAATCTTCTTGATCACGTCACTTGAGCCAATACTCAGGATGAACCTCTTGGCCTCGTTCTGTTTATACGCCCACGTTCCTGGGGTGTTGACCTCACGAATCTTCGTGATTTGAACACCATGAGGGCTCCCCGATTTGATCACTTCGAACTTGCACAAATCTTGAACCATGAATAGCTGGTGTTCAATATGGACACGACGATGCTGCACTACGCGATAGAGGAATTCGCTCTGTTTAGGATCATGAATGAATTGGTTGATGATCTGACAGTCGGAACATCCACAGCCAATTTTGCGTAGTTTAGGGTTGGTGATCGCAGGTTTCTTCCCAAGAATCTCGCGTAGGTAAACACCGATTAAAGACTGGTAGAAGTCCTTGAATGGAGATATGAAGATGTCGTAATTTTAGGCTTGAAGAATAGGTCGAAAACGCGAAACGAGAGGTTGGTAGACTTTTTTGAACTTTTCCGAAGTCTTTTCGGGGTGGTTTAACACGTCAAGAAACAGGATTCGGCACACAACGAGATTCTTGCGTTTGAGCGCCTTCTGCACGATTTGAATAATTTGGTCAGTTTGCGTGGCTACGGGGGCCTTTTGGTAGTAACTGTATGAGTCTGGCACATTCCACCACTGCAAGGCAGCTGCTTCAAGACATTTGTCGAGCACTTCATCGAATGGGATAATCATTGGAGGTGAATGCGATGCAGATCTGCCGAGGGGTCTGGCATCATCCATTTGGCCGTCGTCATCAGAAGAGCTTGTTTCAGCTTGAGCCTCACGGTCGAGGATTATTTGGCGGTTGCTTTCGAGAGTTTTGATTAAAGCAAGCAAAAATGGATGCGAGTTGGAGTTCTGAAACCGGTGTAAATTTGGCAGGAACCTGGAGGTAATTTGTAAGAACTGCAATTAGAACATAGAGACGACTTACAGGGAACTGAAAGAGGAAAATCCAGCATCGCGAACAAAAGATAAAATGGTTGGGATATCCTTAATATCGGCCAAACTGTACGATGATATTATGGTCTTGTTGGCCTTTTTGCACCAAGCGACTACTTCATCGCGCTCGTTCGCTCTGGCTTTGCGCTGGACACGAGCTAAAAAGTCGACTTGAGTGGATAGTTGTCCGGAGCGAATTATGACGTCTTCAAGCCTATAGTTACGAAATTAAGATAATGGAAACAAAAGGATAATTAAAGTGTACCCTTCTTTGATTGAATTAAATGAAAACATGCGCCAGGATTTGAATAGAATTTTCTCGTCAATATTTTGTAGGGTACAAGCGGGTGCTTTCGTGATGTCTTCCCAAATATCAATATCTTTCCATTTTAAAGCGAGATTTAGCATGGAGGTTGCTTGTTGATCATCAAGATAGCTGGATTCTCCAATGATACGCGAAGCCCAAGCTCGATCATCATCCGTTGGCGTATCGGAGCTGCCTTTAAGCTGCTTAAGAGCGTAGGACACGCCGCCAATGGAGAAGCTGATACTGGCGACGTCGGTTCCCTGAATTAAAACAAGAACACTGCGACGATACCCTATAGAGTATTTGAGAGTTTTCCAGACATTGCTTGAGATGTAAGAAAAGTTACGAACATTGTGACAATGCCCCGGCGCCCTAAATATAGTTTGAGAAATATGCCAGAAAAAAATCGGTTTCTACATACATTACCCATGTAGCCCTCGTAGTCCGATTTGTCAGGCCGTTTTCCAACAAAATATCCTTTTGGAAGTAGTGCGCCTTGTTCTACTTCAATGTGTTTGAATGGTACTTGAGACATGCCATTGAGATCCACTAGATTTTCAAGCGTGGTTGTTCTTGACTCCACCTCTTCCATGCCAGGCGGTGACCGTGAGTTGTAACCACCACCAATATCATCTGCGGTGCCCGAGACACAGTAGGACACGTGAGCGAGACCAACAGAGAATCCAAGATCTTCAACTAGGTCGCGCAGGAACGAAACGCGGTGTAAATCCGCGCCTTTGAGCCCTAGGATACCCTTTGCCAGATTCTCAAGGCTGTACTCGTGTTTGAGAACATACGCAACAAGCGCAGGATCGGGAACCTTGGAGTATCGACGGTCTCTCCACTTCCGTAAAATTTTCTGCATCTGGACGGCAGAACCATTATTTTTGGGTAGTATAGGCTTTGGTACGCCTGGGCTTGGTGTGTGGATCATGTTGTAGGCGACCGCGAGTCGGTAGCCGGACGTGATAGGTTTGACTTCATGCCGAACATCGGTATACCACGCAAGTATGGCAGTAGAGAAAAACGACTTGGCCGCGTAGTCGATAATTTTTGAGTTCGAGCCGTTTGAGACAATAACTTGTCCGCCGGTATAAAGAGATGGCAAAACGACAACAACAGTTGCAAACATCCCTTCTGCCTTTTGCGTGCTAAAATGTTCTTTATGAGCTTGGTTTTGGTTACAAGAGAAGTCGAAATTTACTCTTGGTGAGGTAGGAAGCTGGAGCAAAATATTATTGAGTAAGATGAAAAATACTACGAACAGATCAAAGCTTACTGAGAGCCCTCCTCGTACAAAAGAAGCTTGTATAATTCCAACTTGGGAGAGTTCCAGGAATCCCCAACGGTAACACCTAGCGACTGACATATCTGCTCTCTCGCCGTTACATTGATAAATGAGGGCCAAGCGGGGTTTTTGAAAGCCACTCTTGCAGGCTCAATTTCCCAGGTGTTGCGAAAATTTGTATCGACGACAGTCTCCTCTCCGCGACCAAATGGAGCAAGTGCGGCGCGTTCCACAATAGACTTGGCGTCGCGTACACTGAGGGGCAATCCAACGAGTCCTAACCCCTCAATGAATAATCCTGGGTTTAAGGCATTTTCAAGGATATTTGCATGGTAATAGCTACCCTTGAAGAGCGAATCGTTCCGGCTGAGAGCTTTCTGTATATCTCTCTATTGAAGTAATTCAGCTGTTGATTTTGGGACTTAAGCAGAGATTAATTTACCGTCAAAGCAGTTTCGTATGTCAAGTTGCCATCCTCGTCTTCATCATCTTCGTCAACATCATCTTCGTCCTCGTCTTCGTCATCTTCATCTTCATCTTCATCTTCATCCTCGTCTTCTTCTTCGTCGTCGATTTCTTCGTCCTGGTCGTCTTGTTCTGCCCCTTCATCGTCCTGCCCTTCTTCCTCCTGTGTGTTGCGTTCTTCTTCTTCACTTTCATCTCTAGCAGAGGCTACTGCCGCTCTAATGACAATAGTTCGCCTACCTCTTTGATGGCTTCGCATTTTGTAACCAATGTAGTCTGAAGCAAAGGGATTCTCAAGCGAAAAGTCAAAATGAGGGCAGAAACCATTCAAGTCTCAACCGTTTGATACGCGTCGTACGTAACAACATGTGCTTGTGACTTGCGCGTTTTACATATTACAGCTGCTTCCTAATTCGAGGGTGATGCAGACGGAACTCAGTCCAGAGTAGGTTAGACATGAATGAACATTCATCAATAGTCCAAATATATTTATATACAAGCAAGATATGTCAAATTAAAAAGATACGTCGAGCATGAGTTGAAGAAAGAATCAATCGCTGTCCATCCCTGTTAGATCAATCGTCCCGAGGTGCTCTAGTGGGCGTGTTGGGACAGCCTTGCGTTTTTGGCCGGTAACTGGGACCGTGCCATGATTGGAGTGAGATGGAATCTGCTGCGCAATCCCCGATGTTGCAGGACCAGCACTATTTGATGCAAGGGTCGGGATAGCGGACATACCCGTCAAGTCCAGGGGAGGGTTGAGCGCTGAGGTGATTGGTCCAAATGGTTTTGAACCGTTTACCGCAGATAAGACGTCTGCATATCGGGGTCCCATAATTTTTTGGATTATGTCGTCTGGGCCGATACTCGCCAAGAACTTCTTGGCTTCGTTCTGTTTGTATGCCCACGTTCCAGCGATAACCACCTCACGTAACTTTGTCACTTGAACGCCATGAGGGCTGCCGGACTTGACCACAGTATAAGTGCACAAATCCCTGGCAGCGGCTAACCGCTTTTCCAGGTGTAGACGACGCGCCTGAACTAGCCTAAAGAGCTGCGAACTTGATTGGCCATTAAACATGAATTGGTCGATTAGTTGGCAGTCGCCACAGCCGCATCCAATTTTCCGTATTTTCGGGTTGGCCATCGATGCAGGTTTCTTCCCTACAATATCCCGTAAATAGGACCCAATGAAGATTTGGTAAAGGTCGAGGAATGGTGAGACGAAAATGTCGTAGTTTTGGGCGCGAAGCACGGGACGGAGAAGAGGCACAAGAGGCTTGTAGATCCATTCGAACTTTTCAATGGTAGACCCTTGGCTCTTCAAGAGGTCTAGGAAAAGTGTTCGACATACATTAGTGTTGTTCAGCTCGAGGGACGTCTGGACGACTTCGACGATTCGATTGACCTTGCTAGTGTGAGAGGTATTTCGATAGGGATATGTTGGTGCTGGGGCGTTCAGGCACTGCGAAGCAGCTGCTCGCAGGCATTTATCGAGTATGCCTTCAAGCAGTTTTGTGCTTTCTGAGTTGACATAGGTTTCTGACGCGGTGGAAGCTGGCTCCTGTGGTAGTTGTGATGGCGCTAAGGCAGCTCCTAAGACAGTGTTGGGAGATAGAGATGAGCCGGTTGGTTTCGTCTCGCGATTCAGGATCGCTTGACGGCCTTGTTCGAGAGATTTCATCAAGGCGAGAAGGAAAGAGTACGAATTCTGAACCTTGATAATTGCTGGTAACATCCTGAATAGTCATAGCTTCTTTCAGTATTACAGTGATGATGAGTATAAACTTCACTCACAATGTGATGAACGATGATAATCCTTCCTCCAGAATTATTTCCATTATCGTCGGAAGCTCCGCAGTGTCTGTCGAAGAGTATGAAGACAGGACTCTTTCAGTTTCTTTCTTACACCACGCAGAGACTAATTCTTGCTCATCGGGTGTTGCTTGAGACCGAACTTTGCGCAAAAAATTGATTTGGGTAGAGAGTTGATTCGAACGAATGATTATGTCCTCATATCTAAGACAACAGGATCAGCGCGCTCCCGGCATTTCTTGGTAAAAAAGATACCCTTTTTTGACAGCACCGAAGGAGAACGTCTGCCATCCCTCCAACAGATATTTCTCATCGATGCTTTGGAGAGTACATGTAGGTGTCTTCATGATAGTTTTCCACATGTTTGCATCACGCCATTTCAAAGCGAATGCTAACATCGTCTTAGCCTGCTGCGCACTAAGAGAGTTGTTCCTTCCTACAACACGAGAGGCCCATGTGCGGTCATCGTCAGTTGGAGGATCGGATGCTCTCTTTAGTTTCTCGAGCGCATAAGAGATGCCACCGATAGAGAAACATATGCCGTCGACATCATCCCCATGCATCAAAACTAGAGCTGTCCGATGGTACCCTAAATATTCGACCTAGATCTTAGGTAAGATATACAGAAATGCAACAAAAACGTACATTGTTCCAGGCTACCTGCTCCCTAGATAAAAATCAAAATAGGATCCAAAGAAGTCAGAGGGACGTACATTGCCCATATAACCCTCATAGTCGGTTTTATCAGGCGATTTTCCGTCGAAGTAATCTCTTGGTATAAGAGCGTTGTCACCGATCTCGATCTTACCAAATGCCAATATTGAGTTGCCATCAAGGTCTACCAAACCCTCAATTGTTGTCGAAGTTGAATCAACCTCCCCCATTCCCGGTGTCTCTTCCCTGCTCTCATCCATATAGTAATCATCGTAGCGACACCTCTTTCGCTCGTAGTAGCAGCCTCCGTCATCATCTGCCGAACCACTGACATAATGACATAAACGAGCTAGGCCAACAGAGAAGCCAAGCTGCTCGGCTACGTCGAGTACGAACCCGACGCGATGCAAATCTGCGCCTTTGAGTGCTTGCAATCCCTCTTTTAGATTGATCGCGCTGTATTGGTGGTTCAGAACATAGGTAACCAGAGCAGGGTCGGGAACTTCAGTGTACAGGTTCTTTTTCCACTTCCTCAAGATGCGTCGCAGTTCCTGAGCGGACTCATCCATTTGAGGTAAACCGGGTTTCGGTACACTAGGAGGTGCAGTGTGGATCATGTTATAAGCGAGAGCGAATCGATATCCAGAGGTAATGGGTTTGACTTCGTGTCGAACATCAGTGAACCACGCGAGGGTGGCCGTTGATAAGAGAGAGTTAGCGGCATAGTCGAGGATTTTGGAGTTCGACCCATTTGATACCACCACTTCACCGCCGGTGTATGGTGATGGCAAGACGATTATCACTGTTGCGAACATTCCGTCAGCTTTTTGAGTGCTGTGATAAACAGTGATGAGGTCGAATTTTCTAGAATGCACGCATATCTGAAAACCTACTCTTGATGCGGCAAGAAGCTAAGCACGAAAAGAAAGGAAAAATATTAGCGAAACAACCAAATTGTGAAAGGCACTTACTGAGACCCTTCTTCGTACAGAAGAAGCTTGTATAACTCCAGGCGCGGCGGCGAAGTGCCCATCGTGACGCCGAGTGACTGACATATCTGCTGGCGCACAGTACCATTGACGAAGTTGGCCCATTCCGGATTCCCGAAGACAAGTCTTTCTGGCTCAATCTCCCATGTGTCACGGACATTTTTATCGACGACAGTGCGTTCCCCACGACCGAATGGAGCAAGCGCGGCATATGAGATAATGGCTTTCGCGTCGCGTTCACTGAGGGGGAGACCAACAAGACCTAAGCCTGCGATTTGTAGACATGGATTTGGAACAGTAGTCTGGAGACTCGCGTGGTAATAGTTGCCTTTGAACAGGGAATCATTTTTGCTGAGAGCGGCGTCAATATCTTCCTGTTCAATATATAAGTTATAGATTTATCAAAAAGTATGTGGGTTATTTACCGTTAAAACATCTCCGTCTGAGAGTTCAGATCCAGTACCTTCGTCTTCTTCTTCGCCGTCTTCATCCTCATCTTCGTCAGCTGCATAATTTATTTCATGCATGACAACGTCGCCATCATTTGACAGGCGTCCTGCGGAAATGGGAACAGCGTAGATGTACCCATTGGCGTCGTAGTTGTATGGATTTGGGTACGGAACTGGTGGATATGTGGGAGCTAAAAGGACTGGAACTGCCGCTTCTGATGAACTAGAGCCAACAGCAGCAACTACTGCATTATTTTCCGAAGGAGAACCTGAAAAAGCCGATATTTTCTCTGCGGATGTATTGTTGGCATCTGGTACCCGTTCCACAGCCATAGCAGTGCTATCCATTCGTTCTTCCAAGGCCATGCTGCTTGGGCTTGCTGAGGTCTTTGGGTGATTTTCAGGCTGTTGTGAAACAAGATTCACCACAGGATTGTTGTTTGAAACCTCTTCCTGAGAATTATGAAGGACCTCCATTTTGCCAATGGGTGGTGAAAAATAGACTGCACACAGTTGGGAAGGTGACAGCCCTACGCGACAGAGGTAACAGCACGTGCAAGTGACGCCCGCGAAGTCAACCAATCAGATTCATCGCTCACTTCTTGAGCAAAGACTCAGTCCAAAGTAGCTCAGACAGCAAGAAATTATATTCCTGGTGAGCATGCATGTCGAATATAAGTGGTTATTTTTAACGTGCTTTTGTGTTGGCCAGATCATTGTCTGTTGGCAGTGCTTTAGGAGTCGGAATGCAGCTTCGAGAGACTCGTCGAGATCCGACTTTGCATACCTGAGAAACTTTTCCAATTTGCTTAATCTTTGCTAACCGCGAGCTGAGTCCGAGCGATTTCTACCTCAGTCAGCTACCTGAAACTAAAAGGCTATCCATGCCCATTCTCCGGCGGTGACCGCGCCAGCTGCGGAGCTTTGAGCAACGGAGGGCAACGGATGAGGCATAGGTCTTTTCCGATCGTTTGGACCGATCTCGAATGTCGACATGTCTTTAGGATTTCCTCGGTGGTCTCATCTTGTCTTGGTCAAACTCGGAGATCTGCAGTGTTGCAGTCGATGTTGAGTTAGCTTATAGATCATGGCCCGGACATCAAGCCTTGCGCAGCACGTAACTCCTCCGCCGGACTCACCTCGTGGGCAAACCAAAAATAGTCGTGATGACGAAGATAGTTTTAAGAGCCACTGCGCCGACAGGGGTTGAGCAGGGAATATAAAACCAGGATCCAAAGTTGCTCAACATCACTGACGCAAAACCCACCAATTCATCGCTTCTCGGCACCCCTCTCACAACACTTATCCCCGCCTAATAACAACTTTAACATCATGGGCGATCGACCATCCTCTACTGGCAATGTGTGTCTCTACTTCCTCGCTTTGTGAGTAGGCTCGATGCCATATCTCTAAAAATTCGCACTAATCCCGTCTGGATCCAGGTTTGTTCCACCATTGCCTGTGTTTATCAAACGAGGTTTCGGAGCAGGTGAGTGAGGTATTCTGCTGAAACCGATACTTGTGTTCAGCAGGCGCCTTACGGGATTCAGATTGCTCATGTTATCTTCTTAGACTTCTGGATTAACATATTGCTCTGGATTTTGGGCTGGATTCCCGGAGTTATTCATGCTTGGTGGGTCTTTTCTTTGATTCTTTATGCACTCCCCCCATGGCTAAATGCCTCCTTACTAGGTACATCATTTCCCGAAGCGAAGGGTACATGTAAACCAATGAACGACATCGTCACGATCTCAATCACGCCTTCGAAAGTTATGCTCAGATCTTCATGCTGTATGTTTTAAATGGACTTGCTGTTCACGAACATTCGACGCCCTCTAAGCTCTTATATCTTCTTGTTGAGTTTTGCCTTTGATGTACCGTTAATAATCTACCGTTACCCTTTCAATAATCAGTAATGAGCTTCTATTAGTATATGTACGTTTGTTCTTTTGACTTCGTTTAGAAGCGTTTCATTGCTCATGACCAGCCAGGCATAAGTCCTGCATTATGTTTCAATGAGAAGTACTATCCAATAAACCGCCAGCCGCTGAGGTTACAATTCTTGACTGTGACTAATATCTTGACAATGACCGTAATTTGAACATTTGAAAAGTAAGTTCTGAGTTGCTGAAACAGTAGTGTCCACAAACGACTATGACAACTTTGGAAGATGTGTGGCAGACGTATGCCCAGTTACATAAAAATATTTGAGGCATTTCACGAAGAGATTGGAGTCTTTCTCGAGTAGCAAATTGGCTAGGATCACAGGAGAGTTCGTGAGTGGACCAATCCCTGCGGAGAATCAGTATTACTACACGATTGAGCGAAAGAGTGAAATGACTCGAGGATCCTGACCCTGAGTTGATTGGCGTCGGGCTTTTCCGAGGAAATTCCATCCCTGAGCGCTGGCAACTTGAACTTGAAACTCTGCAGAGCTCTGCCTTATATACCACGTACAGTATGTGTGCTCTGCAGACTCGGAACGGCAATGTGAGTTTGTTCAATCGGATTATTCGTCAAAATCTTATCTAATCTCTAACATTTATGACAATCGCAAATATAAACAGAAGCGCCGCATCCCGAGGTTTTTTTGCTCCCGATCGAAGGATGGCCACCTAAAGTGTTATCTGTGCTATCTCAACGTTCTCTTGTTGGATCTCATCCAGGAAACGGGTGCATTGATTTCTAGTAATGTCGAGCGCATTTCTAGACAAAGAGAAGACGGGCTTTCAGCTTCGGGAAAGCTTCAATGAAGACCGTACCTCGGAGCTTAAGGGTGGACGAGATAGTATTTGGTGGAGGAGAATCTTTTTAGCTGGTGTAGAAAGTAGAGGTGTGCCAGACCATCCTTTACTCTTTTCTTTTTGATCTTATTGTATAAAATATTCAGGGGTTCATCCAGTTCCAGTTGAGGAAAGAGTGGGCCGTCCTTATAGTAAAATCTTCTTCGTATGGTTCTCCATGAATTTCAATATTCTATCGTAGGGTTGTCATTGCTCACATGTGGCACACTACTCATGATTGTCTTCTAGATTCTCAGCAGGAACTCTTGGACCTGCCATCTTTGAACTGGGTCTTCGTGATTCATGCCTCACGATCTTATTCTTCAATCTACTTTGCTGTTCATTTCCTGCTTATTTGTAAGCTCAATAGCACTTCGAAAGGCTTTCTCCCAAATAACGCTTGTTCAGCTGTACATGGGGACCCAAACTTGGCATGCGTCAAATGATTATCTCGCGTTATTCTTTCGGGTGCGATCTCTTTCTTTTCTACATCTCAAATTCCCTAATCAATTATATAGCTATTATGGTGTTATCTTACCCTGTATTATGAACCTTATCGGCATGATCGGATTCTCTATTTTAAACTGCATTCTGGGAGGACAAGCTTTGGCCAGTATTACCAACCAAAATCTTAGCTGGACGTTCGTGGTTTCCAAATTGATTTTCCAGAAAGTTAATATTGATAACACAACTCAAGTGTTGGAATCGTCGTTGTGGCCATCATCTCTCTTTTAGTATCTTTTTGTGGATACACAGTTCTCAACTGGTACGAAATGCCGATTTTCTCCGGCAGCTCTCTCCGACCAGAATTCTTTAGGTATGAAAGACTAGCATGGTTTCCCGTGCTTGTCACCTTCCTTATCGCTCTTGGTGTCGGTGGCAAGCATCTCTCCAACCCGCCTCCGGTAGAGCCTGCATCTGCAAGTGCCATTCTCAGCTTCGCATCCACGCTAGCCGGATTTGTTATCACCTACTCTTCCTTGAGCTCTGATTTTACGACTTATGCGCAACCGAGCACCTCTAGTTGGAAGCTATTTTTGTCATCCTACATCGGTTTCTTACTCCCTATCGTAAGTTTCGCGTGTCATAATACTCAACTTACATTTGCTAAATATTTACAGGTGACCCTGCAATGCTTTGGCGCAGCGGTTGTTGTTGCACTTCCCAATGTACCAGAATGGGAGGCAGGATACACCGGTGGCAACGTCGGTGGTCTGTTGGAAGCGATGCTCCACCCAGTTGGAGGGTTTGGAAAGTTCCTCACTGTCCTTCTAAGTCTATCAGTCGCGCCGAATATCGCAGCAACGTTCTACTCCATATCGCTCAACATGCAAATCTTTCTGCCGTTCTTGGTAGTTGTTCCAAGATATATCTTCTCGATCGTCGCCACCGCTATGTATGTCATTTTTAGCCCTCTTTTTTTCTATATGAATGACCTTTCTGCCAGCGTCGTACCAATATCTATCGTCGGAGCACACAAGTTTTATGACACCTTGGTAAATTTTCTTGGTCTGATTGGGTATTGGGCCGCTGCGTATATCGCAATTATGACGATTGAACACAACCTATTTCGAAAGGCAAACCCAAAAAATTATGACCTAGAGGCTTGGAATGTACCATGTAAACTTCCCTCAGGCTTTGCTGCTCTCGCAGCTGGTATTACCTGTTTTGGAATTGTTGTTCCCTGCATAGACCAAGTATGGTTCGTTGGGCCGATCGCGCATTGGACTGGCGATATAGGGTTCGAAGTGGCATTCGTGACAGCGGCAATCCTCTATGTCCCATTTAGAACCCTAGAAATACGATGGAGAGGATTTATGTAATAGTTTATTAGACAATCTCGGTTCTCTAACATAGAAAACTTGTACCAGGGATCATCTTTCACAAAGTGTAGTCTATAGCGAAGTGAGGCACGAGGGTAGAGTTAGAGTTTGGTCTTTGTTAGAAGGAGAGGCAACGTGACATGTGACTCACGCCTCCTT
>MU157884.1:3724-34812 GCA_015657495.1 Crepidotus variabilis | reverse complement strand
AAGTATACTACTTTGTGTCTCATGTTCGTAGACGACCGCCCTACAAAGACCTGCTTTTTTTCCTCCTTGGTTATCCGAGTAACTGGTGGAATGTCAAGGTTGACTGTCATGTCTCTCCAAAACCTCCATGCTGACACAATAGAAAGTAATGTCCAAATCCTGCGTACACTCGTGATCAGTGTAGCTCTTCTCTGATAAGATACCAACCACGTACGACATTGGGCCAACAAAGGCACGAATAAATCCATCCGTGTCATTGTGCCCCACTGTGCACCAACCACAGTACACCTCTTCTAATGTCCATAATGCGCACTTCAGTATGGTAGCAAGGGCGCTTGTATAACCATACAATGGGGCGCTTGATGATTTGGATACATGGGCTTTGTAAAGATAGATTACCGCGGACAGTACTTCTGCGATGCTCAGGACGGCTAACAAAACCGAGTCAATCGAGCTGTTGATCATCCCATGAGCAAGAAGTAGACCTTTAGCAGCAAGTCCTGTACTCTTTCCTTCGTAGAAGCGTTGAACATCGTAGTTCTGTGGATGAGACCAAGCAATGAATACATGGAGACTCGAGTAGAACACTTATGAGGCGTACGAACTTTATCTATGATCTCCAAATCATCGTATGGCTTCCAGATCCAGCGATATTGACTTCCAGGCAGAGAATGAGGGCGAAGTAAAATGTACGCTATATCCCAAGCGTCAATCGTATGGCTTAGAAGAAACCAGAGAGAAATCCAAGTGTACGTCTTGGGAGGCGCCATGAAGACTAACGTTCGATGTACAGTCTATAAACGATAAAGGTAGCAACACCTTCGAGACTTGAGTCTTCTTAAGTGTATGAATCTCGGAATGCAGGCCCACCGCATATCTGACTCAGTAACTGGCATGATCACCCACAGAGCTATTGAAATTTGACGGTTGTGGATGACAGCTGCGTTGACAATGCTGCGTGGAAATCACGAGCTGTATCAGACCCAATATATAACGCAGTACCTCCGGGCAAAAACCTTGCTGTTGGCCTGGACATCATGGCCTTAACTAAATCTGAGCATTACCTATGGGCCTAATATATGTAAAGCGTCTGAGGAATATTACTTCGCGAGCCCTTCTCGAGCAGAGTCTATCCTTTCCAGGCTGATCCTCAGAGAAACTAGGGAACTAATGTGCAGGTGGCCTAAAACGTCGATGTGAGTGATCCTGACACCCATTCAAAACTTAGATTTATCACCTTGCGTGGCAGACGGACCTTCATCCATCCATCGGGAAATGTTTCTTCGTAATGGTGCCAATAAGTTGGCATCTATGGTCTTGAACATGTCTTTATCATTGATGCCGGTCTGTGAATAAAATTGTGAGCACTGATGTTTGGGCAGATCGCAATGTTACGAACTAAGTTTTTTGTGTCCCTTTGCATAAGAACATAATAGAACGATAAGCATTCTACCAATCGAGCAGGTTCTGGACTCTCTTGAAATTCTCCCATTTCAAGGGTTTCGTCGTCGAATAGTTGAGGCGGATTCGGTCGGAAAAGTATCGGACCAAAAGTCCTCATGAACAGAGGCCCCACTAGAGGGTCGTTGGATTTCTCCGCTATTGTCGCAACGCCTAACGCCTGCAGAACGTTCTCTTTGACCAGCCCTATTGCAGCCACGCGCATTTGAGGGAACTCTGAGTGTCCGGCTAGTTCGACCAGGTGTTGAAAACGAAGCTTGTCGTCAGAAGATGCCAGAAGAAGAAATAAGGTTCGGAACGTTTGATGGCGTGTTTGGGGGTCAGGATGAATGCTTGCGATTGCGGGCAATACATTCATAAGTGGGGCTGTTATCTCTTGTGGAAGCGAGTTTGTAGGTGTGTTCGACCGCCATGAATGAAGTGAGCGGAGGAGAACAGCGAGAGATTCATCCAGTAAAGTATTTGTTTGAATCGAGGATATGAGTATCGGGAGAAGGAAGGTCAGGAGAGGGAGAGGCGAAAGATCGCTTGGAGGTCGATAGGCGGCAGCAATCAAGTGGCTTGACGAGACCTGAGATTTGGAATCGTAGAGGTTGACCTCAAGAGTTTGGTAGGAATCCTGATGTCCAGTGAGATAATCGCAAAATAAGAGGAGTCAAGTCTTACTAGCAGTTTTCCCACAACTTCATCCCCGTCTTTCCACCCATCTAGGAGGGAAGACCGGAATACAAGTCTTGGAAAGCATTCTTCGAAGGTGCGTTGAGCAATCGAGGCCTGGATGTTGAGCACATGAGAAAGAGCAAGCAGGTCAACCAAGGATTTGAGTATTGCCTATTGAATAAAAAACGAAAAGATGGTCATTACTTGCATATACAAATTGAGAAACGATCATACCCGTGTATCCTTTATACCATCGGCGACGCTATCTACAGACATAGCCCATTTGTGGCAAACAAGAACCAGTTCAACGCATAGGGATAATGTCATCCTGGTGTGATTTACTTTCAGAAACGGGGCGGAAACTGATAAAAGACTTTCGAGTTCTTTCAGTAGGGGTCTGATTGTTTCAGATGGAGATTTTCGACGAAGTTTCAGTCTCGATATTGCTAGACTTTTTGCATGTTAGTAAAGTCCGATAACGATGCATTCAAGCCCACCTGATGAATAAAGGTTGATCAAAGCAAATAACTGTCGACTCTGATTTTCATAATCGTCGATGGGTTGAGCATCTTGGTTTTCTTCATCTTCGCCGTCTAGTTCAAAGCTTCGACGGAGTCGTTCAGCCGCCTCTTGTGCTGCAATGACCACCTCCTTAGCAGAGCCACATTCTCCAATAAGGGATACAATCTCAGCGGCGGCAGGGTCACTGCACGGCAAAAGTATAGGTAGCATGTCTAATGGGTCCTACATCGTCTTCAGATCTCGCAAATGAGTGTTATGCTGGAAACGACTGACAAGATACGTGGATTCACCCTCACTGGTCATCAGTTTATACAGCTCGTGAAAGTTTTTCACTGGCTTTGTATCATGAGCAGCTGAGGTTAGTAATGCCACCAATGTCGTGGTGATTTCCTAGGAACTGTTGGTTGAGTAGGATATTATAGTAGAATGGATTTACTTCGTCATTGCAAGGTTCTGAGAGTCCAAGCGCAGAAAGAAGCGTCGAAGATGGCGCCATTAACGGAGTTGAGCCTGTTTAATATGATTTTATGTGACCCTCAGAGGCAAATTCTGGTTGAACTTTGAAGTGCAAGTCTGACGAACGATTAACCTCGGTTGGCCCCTATTTCACACGTGTTCGTGTCCGTTTCACGCGTCACTGTGGCGGGTCTTGTTCCCGGGAACCGGCCATGCACCTTTACTTCGAATCGCATCCACCAGAAGCCTAGTGAGTGCATTAACGGATTTCGGAGAACTATAAAATGGCTAAAAAGCTAGCCAAATGTCTTCTAGGGCTGGTAGACGTGACTAGCTGAAGCAACGCATGACCTGCGTTTGACATCAGCGAACCCTCTTGGGATCTTTGCAGTTCACGAACTCACGATTTTTACGATTTATCTCTGAGAAGAAAATTGAAGGCGGCAACATGCAAGCTTCCTCATCTCGGGCACTTATTTTGACGAGGTCACGGTCGCCAAATCCTTCGCCTTCAATTCTACCTCGTCCGAGTACTCCTGCTCTTGTAGGATCACCTGCCGTGGTGCAAGAATGGCAGCCAATTCTGCATGCATCCAATCAAGTCGTCCTTTACAATCCACGCTCTCATGCCCTGTCAATTACCTCTGCTCCAGCAAACATCACTCCTGCCGTTGTGCTTGCCAGTAGCCAGAGGAGGGCTGCAATTACTGCAGGCGGAACTGCTATAATAGAACCTTGCCCTTACTGCAAACAAGCTCTTCCACAAGGCTTTCACGACGCTCACGCGGCTCCAAGGTTGGACGACCATGATGTAGATGAGGAGGCACGATGGGAAGACCTCGATCAGAACGTGGTCATTGACGAAAATGACTTTGAAGCGCACGATACCGACCCTGCGTATCATTATCGTGCTTCTGATTACTTCCAACTGCTGGCCATTGCCAACGATGCCACCTCACAAGCGTCTACTTCTGGAAGCGCTAGTCCTAGCTCCGGATACAGAGAGCATTTAGGAACGCGTTCGAGGACGAGTCGAAGTCGAGGCCGAAGCCAGGCAAGGGCACGAACACCAGACCAATATCAAAGTCGGAAGGGCACGTTTCCTGCTGATAAGATGGCGGAAGGCTATTTCCAAACTTTCTTTCAAGAAGAGTACAAGCTCGGCATGGGTGCTAATGGGAGCGTTTTTCTTTGTAAAGTATGTTCTTTTCTTCGTGTTTAAATCTGGTCTCTGATCTTCTTTCGATAGCATGTACTTGATGGAAATGCGCTTGGACATTTTGCAATCAAGAAGATTGCAGTTGGAGAGTCTCATTCTTATCTCCTCAAGACTCTTCGAGAAGTTCGACTCCTAGAGAGGCTACGTCACCCAAACATCATTACTTACCAGTATGAAATCTATTCAGTTTATCTAATATCAAGCTGACTTTGCCACAGTCATGCTTGGCTTGAGAACGCTCAATTTTCATCCTTTGGACCTACAGTTCCGACTCTTCAGCAAGTTTATTTCACTCCTCATACGCTCCTGATCTGAACTTCCATCTCATAGCGTTTTGATGCAGTGGGCAGAAGGAGGTTCCCTCGACGATTTTATTGACGTCCGATTGGGCCTTAAACCAGCGCATATACACATGCGTCCGCCCATGTCCCCTCTCTCTGCCTCCGAACCTGGATCACCCACATCCTCAACCAACGAACTTCCTCTAGAGCGAGATCCCGAACCAGAACAAGACGAACCAATGACGCCTACACCAACAGCCGCAACAATTGCGACAACTAGCGAAAAGCCTGATGGTGACCCTCATTCGAAGTCCGCAAGAATACGAGCTTTTAAAGCTGTTCAGAGAGCACCTCTGGAGGATAGAGAAAGGATGAGACGAGAATTAGGCAGCGTACTTGGTGGCATGGGTGTTGGTCCAACCAGTCCTACTGTCGGAAACGGGTCAAGACCGGGAAATTCCGCTATGAATGGAATCAAACAGACGGAATGGACGCCCGTTCATCTTCTTAGCGCAGACGAGGTGAAAAGTTTGTTCCAGGATGTTGTAGAAGGTCTGGCGTTCCTTGTATGTATGGGCTTGTTTGAAGACCTTATACGAGACTAATTTATTCTCTGCAGCATAGCAAGTCAATACTCCACCTTGATCTCAAACCCGGGAACGTTTTGTTGACCTGGGATGAGGGGCGACTTATGTGGGTTAACTGTTGCATAAGTTTTGGCAACCAGCTTATTTATGGGCAGACCGAGAGCGATGCTCTCTGACTTTGGCACCTCTCGAGATATGATAAACTCTTCTTTGCAAAGATCGGGGAATACTGGGACGTAAGTCGCAAGCTTGAATTGCTCTAGTGATTGCGGCGCTTACTGAAGCGTAGATTGGAATATACGGCTCCTGAATCATTACCTTCGCCACAAACCGGTCTACTTCTCCAGATTGACTCCAAGGCTGATATGTGGAGCCTTGGGATGATCCTACATAAAATGCTGTTTTTCAGACTTCCATATCGGTAAGCCCTCATTGTTCGAACTCGTAGTCCACGTATTGACCAGAGTTCTGTGGGTAGTTATGCTGCTGCTGGAGATGCAAACGGAGAACCTGTTAGTCGCAATGAGGAAGGCGAGAAGATGGATCAACTAGAAAATGAAGTTCTGACTTATCCTGGGTACGTAGAATAATGTTATCTATCTCTTTCTGGTGCCTGAAATTGTTTCTAGATTCAAGTCTACACCTGCTCACGTTGCCGGGTTTGAAGCTCGACGATTACCCCGAGCGTTCTTAGTCTTATTGGAAGGTCTTTTACATAAGATGCCTTCTGCTCGACCGAGTTGCGAAAGAGTCGCTAATGCTCTTCGCGAGGGAAAGGTAAGATAGCTGCTCGATGGTCTAGCAAGGTTGATTTCACTCATCTCAATTGATTTCTTCAGTTGGACCCACTCCCAGACATCCCGATAGCTGAGCTTCCCCTTTCAAGACCACAGAGGACTTTAAGTGGATCGGAAAACGTTACTCCATCGCCTTCCTCAAAGCATTCACCTGAAGTACCGACCGCAAACGAAAAACCACTTCTGGCATTACCATCCCCGCCCGAGGTTCTTGGTTCTGAAGACACTGCCAGAAGGTCTCGAAGTTCTACCCGTAATATTGGCCGGTGGTTACATGGGGATGACGTTTCCCGAACTGAGAGGCACAGGCGTTTGAGAAGCACTGGGATCAGATTTATGCGGAGCTCCTTATTGGTCGCGAAGGCGCTCAGCATTCCCCGAATGTGCGGAGCTGACTCAACACGCCCAAGACCAGTTGTCGCTGTCGTGCTATTGGGAATGGCGATAGCGGATACTGTGTTAGATCACCGTGACTGGAACGAGGAGTCTGATGAAATCAAGCCGCCATCGAGTGGTCAAGTGGCCTCAACGCGACCAAAAATCGCCGGTATATGGTTTACACTGGGTTTAACTGCAATTCATTTTGGGTTCCTTGCACTGATTTCCAGCTCGGACGTTCTGCACAAATATGGGGTAACAGGAAGCTGGCTGGAGAAGATATGCTGTGTTCCGGTTAATGCTTCGAATACAAGTTTCTTTGAGACAATGGACTAAAGAATTCACACTTTATCTTTATCTGCCCTCAAGCGTTGCACATGTGTGAAAGCATAATTCGGCGTTCCATTGCCCGACAATTGAAAGAACTTTACAGCCATTTGCATAACTGCGTGAACACGCGATTTGTTACGCAAACGGCTTGTACATAGAAGCTTGGTTGATTGACCCCTATCAAATGTATTTATGGCTGTTTTTCAAGACAACGGAGCTCGATTGCCGTTGTTCAACCTCCACGTCCATGTTTCGCTCTCCACTGCTCGTTTTGGTGTTTCTTGAAGGTTTTCTCTTTGCTTGGGCACAGAGGGGCGTCTCTTTAATCCCTCCTCCCATTTCGGCCTCGTCATCAACTTCAGCATCAGCAACATCATCTACAAGCAGTGTTGCGAACAGCTCAAACAGCGCAGCCCTATCGAGCACTTCCAGCACAACCGCCTTTCCGAGCTTGAGTACCTATTCTGCGTGTGGTATGTTACTCTGTCTATTCTGATCATTGAAGAACGTTTCTAAGTTGATTATAGTCTCCAACTGCTTACAAACGGGCGTGGCAAGGGTGAATTGTTCCAGCCTGACGGACGTCAACTGCTTTTGTAAAAGGTAACGTGTTCCTTTCTCGCAATGTATCTCAATGCGATAACTTATCCGTATTAGCCCAACATTTCCGAACGAAGTCGATGGATGTATTTTATCGGACTGCCCCTCGGAATTGCAGTCCGCACAATCGTTGGCCCAACAATTCTGTGACCTGGCTTCTTCCTCGCCGAGCTTGAGTTTCATCCCCGCAACTTCTACCAGCTCTTCTAATACCGCGTCCACATCATCGACATCATCATCATCTGCCCCGAGTACAACAACCTCGAGTTTGGGACTACGTAACTTTGAAGCACAATCCTGGAACGCTGTTGTAGGCCTGTCAATTCTATTAGGAGGAAGCTTGACTGGCGCCGGCATCTGGTTTCGGTGATCTATTTTTGCGTTGAGTTGAGAAGTATCCAGTCAACCGGCCGAATTTTCAGGTATTTAGAAAGATCTAAACATGCCGTTTAAACAGGAGGACCTTGTTGCTGTGTATATTTATCTTATTTTAATCGAGTAGGCATGCTGTGATCTACCGTTTATATTCTTCCTTGATTTTCTGGACACCTGCATGAATCCAATTGGCCAGCGTGGCCCATCCTTAGCCTTCTTGCTTCCCTAAAAAGTCTGTGAATTGTTGCATGGCTTGTATTCCATCTTTGCAAGCTGCTGTGATTTTGGGTAACAAAAAGCACTCAGGGGCTCGGCACCCAGACTCGCAAAAATTGGTCGCCAAAGCTGCTGAATATCCTTCCAGCGTGTCGACTGCTTTCAACAAAGCGACAACAGAGGTTGCTTCTTTCTGCAAATCTAAAAGCCATCTCACTATGCCAGTGTGACATGCAGCGCATATGTCGTTGTTATCCGGACGGCAGACGCCAGCCTCGCAACACATGGTTCTTAACAGGGCGTGCGCAGCTCCAAAAGTGATTACTTGGCTTGCCTTCTGATATCTGATCTATTGTAATTAGTCAATGGTTAGCCAAATTTGACAAGGACATAAGCGACGAAGAAAGCAGAAGACTGCCAACTAACCCAATGTAAAAGGTAATGATCTGGAAGTTTATCAAAGACAGTGTTAGAAAACGCCAGGTATGGTGCTGCTTCGTTTGCTAAGTTTCGGTGATCATGTTTGAGTGCGTGTAGGAGTACTTCAATGGGATGTTCTTGGATGAATTTACTTTGGCCGGAAGTCAGTTGGCGTCAGCTGCTTTATAAATTGAAACATATTCCGTACCGAAGCTCACTGTTTGTCGGAAACATTGCTGGAAAAACTTCATATTTCTCGACAGCCTCTGCAATTTCCAGCAAAGCCTCGAAATCCAAACCGTCAAGGTCAGGGTATCGTCTGGGGTAAATGAACCGGAAAACAATTTCCAGAGTTCTCGCTGGTTCAGTGAGCTGGACCACCTCTCCTTTGGTCTCGAATTCTGCTCCTGGGAAGGCACCTGCGTTTACTTCGAGGTTCTTACGATGAAGATAAAATTGAACGTTATCCGACTATTAGATGATTAAATCTGCGTCTGATGCATTGACTATGGAGATTGAGACTGATGAAGCGGTGGGGAAGAGTAAAAACTGTCCTTTGACATACAAATTTCGTGAGGTCTGACTGTAGACATTATCTCAAAAGAGCTTGATGGGTCTTGGTACACGATGGATGTATTGAAGAGAAAGATGGATTGTGCTCAATGTGAGATAGTAAAATTGGGCGCCTAAATAATATAGCCATAAATAGTAGCTTCCGTGTGCTCTATGACCTCTTCTCAAGCGTAATCAGACTTACATAGGATATCGGGCATTGGTCATTCGATAATACGTCTGGTGAACATTGATCAACAGAATCCTCAGGTTGTAGAGACATACATACCTGGACTGGTTGCTACAGGCTGAACCAAATTAATGATTATGGGTAGGATTTAAAGCTTGAGTTAGATGTCCTCAAAAATGTGCGAATCCCTAAATCCGAATGTACATCCTATCGTTCTACAGATTAGGAAGGGTCGTCTTTTCCCCGCCTTTACAACATTTTTAATACTTAGGCTGAAGTACTTACTATGTACTCCTCACAAATGATTGTCTATTCAAGATCATTCTCAGCGTTACCAAGCTAATTGCTGTGGGATGAATCCCAAACCGAGCATATACTTGATCTCTTTTCTTTTACATTCGTTATCAAGCTTACCTATGGATAGATCCATATGAAGCCGTACATTAAGACAGTGAATCGTCCAAATGAGATCAAATTTTTTTTTTTTTTTTTTTGGTAAACACATATGAAAAAAAAAATAAAAAAAATAGAGGGTTCATTGCGAACGCGCATGCCAATTCCGAAGGAATTCCAACACTTCTCTGTGAGAAAGAAAAGACTCTTCCATTGCCTCGTACACCTGCTTGCAGTTCGATGTCTGCTCAAATGTAGTCAGGTCTCACAGGGCGCACTTGGCATTGATGTTTTGATAAAGCAACCTGTCGAAGACATTGAGCGAGGGAACCCTTGAATTGAAGGGACCTGTATACCTGAACGGGGTTATTATTGACTGCAAACGATGATTCGCAAGCAAAGCTTGCGTTAGACACCTTCAGAGACGTGCGCGCACTCCTGATTCAGAATGCACAAGTTGAAAAATTACCCCATTTACAGAGGTGAAGATCATCCCGAATATAATCTTGGCCTCGCCTGCGGGCAAAGGAGGAACACCACGCACGACAAGCGATGTAAACGGTTTTTCATCAACCGGTACTTGTACTTCAATGCTGATTTGCCCGTCTGACACAGTGGTAAGATTAACTTTTCCTGACATCTTGAAGCTTGATGGACGCTCTCCCAGTATTGGGTGGATGAGGCGCTGGCCGTCAGAGTCGAGGACTAAGATTTCAACCTTGGGCAAAAAAAAAGAAGGTTCGAATTTTGCACGGCGACCAATCCGATGCTCCGTGGGCAATTATGTCGAGGCTTTCTCTCCAAATGTATGGCGTATGATCGCTCGGCTGGACAAAGTCGTTCTCTAGGAGAATTATCTGTTCTAGTTCTCTTAATTTAGAGTTAACGGTACCCAATGACGTCTGGCTCGCGTACATCCTAATCGGCCTTGTGTGCGGACGTTTTTCTGGTGTTAATATAAGGGATGTACTGTCAGGAAAAACCATGGCACTGACATCACCTATTCGGTAAGGCAGCTCGAGGGCATCGACGATCGCAGTGTGCAGAAACACATGGTGGACACGGAATGCAATCCCGCTGTGGATGAGTGCAGCAGTAAAACGTTCGATGTAATCAACGCTCAATGAGTATGGCCTGACGAAAGTACATCTTCGATGTCGAAGCCAGCTGTGTATATCTCGGGGTGATCTGATTCGGCTGAATTGTGAGGTAATATCTTGAATCTTGGAGTAAAATATGGGTTTGATGGCATATAGGGCTTTATATAGAAGAGAGTCGTCGTCGAGGTACTCCCAGATATTGAAGACGTTTTCACTGGGCACGTTTGCCTCGTACGCGGAGAGGGTAATTTCGAGAGTATTCTGTTGATCACGAGTCGATGCCTAGCCGAAACTGCATCGAAGTGCATCAAATCAAAGTGTCCAGCAACAATCACTCGGCCTGTATCATCAATGTATAATCCCCAGGGTGCTGATAGGCTATCAAGAGGGGATTACTGGAATAAAGGAGAGCACTCACTATATAACGCTTTCGTTGGCCGGCGATAGTAGCGAGAGTAAATTATTAGCCCTACCAAGGCTGCCAATGCGGTAATAACCTGCGATGATATCCAAGAAATCATGTTTCGCCGGTACTTTTTGTCACAGCAATGGTCAAAGACCAGTTGAGATGCCAATGTGAGGATCAACTTGAAGAGTATACGTGTCTCATTTTGGTAACTAAGCACAATAGAAGCCGCAATGTTTGGTCTCGCCACTGACAAACAAAACCATGGTATGGAATAACGGAAATGAGAGGGAGCGTCCCTGATTTGATCGGTAGCACGTACAAATATTTTCTGCGAGGGTACAGTAGGCACTGGGAACGTCGAAACCACAGATATTACCACCTCGGAAGGTGAAATCAATAAGGGAATCCTCGTCAAGTTTGTAGATAAAATTAAGCAGGTCAAAGCGTCATCGACAACATCCTGATAGCCATTTGAGAGAGGAACAAATTGGTACTTGGCCTCAAAGTACATCAAACAACACAAGTCAGGCCACCGATTGGCACGGCAGAAATGCGCCAGAGTGGCGACTAAAACAGTATAAATTGAAAAGAATGTCGATATAGAACCGCAGTGCCTCAAGAAATTTCCATCGTTTCCAAGTCACCATCTTCACCTATAAACAATCCTCAATATGCCCGCTCGAAGTATCATTCGCAGACAGCTAACTAATAGGTTCGAATTGCCCCAGCCTGTCGTCCCAGGGAATTTGATTCCTCCGCCGAATACTGCTATCAATGATGCATTCTCCAACACCGGCTCTGACAACCAGTCATCCTCGCTTTCTTCAGATACTACGACTTCATCTCCAGCGAGTATGGATGGCACAGCTGCGAAAATTCGATCAGATATTCTCAATCCGTACTCACAAGCGGCATTATTCGACGGACCGTTGACTCCGATGAAGACAGAGAAGCGTTGGACGATGCCTTCACCATCGCGCTTCGATGAAGAGATAGGGATAGATGATAATTACATGGGCCCTAGAAGTCGAGGTTACAAAGTCCGCTCTCGTCGATCGGGGGGAATAGTCAAGGCAAAGCTGGCCGAGCCCACACACACCGCGTCCCATTGGATCATGGGCCCCGACCGTCTCATAAAGGTGGCCGTCTGGAAGGAAAGTTCCGTGTTGAAGGAAAGGAAAGACGTGGTTGGAGAGGAGATGGAAGTTTTAAAGAAGCGAAAAGTCAAGGAAAATGATTCGCTAGTGCAGTTCGAAGAGCATGATACGGACGTAGATGAAGTCACAGAGATGGACCTCGATGGGATAGATAAAGCTGAGTCGAGTATGCCTGCTCAGTTGGGACCTAAAGACGCTTTCATCATTGATCCTCAGGAAGAGGAAAGAATACGTCTTGCAAATCAGATCGAGGCAGAATACCCAGAGAAATGGATGAAGGCGAAGACAGGGATTCTGCGAGCTTACACCACAGAAATCATTGAATAAATGGAGCATTTATCTTCGCACTTATACCATAATGTAATTTTAGAGACTTCGGACAATATCTGTTTTCGAATGACTGGTAATTTAGAAACTCTTACCATTGATGTGATTGTCTGGAGAAGACTCATAATTTAAGTCCATGGCCATTGAACTCCGTTTCAAGCTCCGTCTCAAATTCTAACGGCCCTGGATGCGCTTCAGTCCTACGAGACTGTTTCCGCTCAAGATATGGTATGCTATCAACTGTGTTCTACTGGAGGCATGTATCTCACTAACTAATTAATATGCTAGAATTTATGTCCACGCTGCAATACTTACCAAATGAAATCTTGGGTCTCATTTTTGAACACCTTTACCTTCTGAACAGACAGCCGATTGCTGACCCTCAGGACACGCGGGAGATGGACTGGGAATGCGCAAATTTCAAGAGTCCAGATCTCTTTCCTTGGGTGCTATTTCGAGTCTGTCAAAGATGGGGGTATATTGCTGCCCATTATCCTCACTTCTGGACGCGTTTAGCGTTTGACCTTGCTTCGCCAGAAGCACTGCCTTTGGCTGCGTTTGAGTGGTCGAAGGACTACCTGTTCGAAGTCCTTGTCTTTGACTCTCGAAGTTTAGAGACGCCGCAAACTTCGGAAATGGTCACTGGAGCCATCTCAGGTCTATCTATGGACGAACGAGCCTCTCTCGAACGCAAGATCGTACAGGCAATTACAATGGCACTTTATCCCCACTTGCCTCGCTGCACTTCACTCGAGTACGACGTCAAATATGGCTCCTCCTTGCCCTATATACCTTCCCTTCTCCATCACGACCCAAACCTCCTCAATTCGATCAAACTTAAATACACTACGACCAACATACTGGGCCCAAGGCACCTCAATTCATCCACACACCTCGAGAAAGCAGTTACTCTAATGCCATTTAAGTCCATAGACGCGGTGTCACTACCTATCGAGGCATTCATCTCCGTAGGGCGCATCGATCCTCACATATGGAACACGATGGATCGGAAATTGACGCTCGCGCTATACAATTATCAATTCTGCAGTAAAGCAAGCTCGCAGAACTCTGGAACTGCTTCCATTGCCGAGTTTCTACGTTATTTCACGTCCTTGACGAGGGTGTGCTCCCTGACACTCCGGAATCTATCGGTTCGCTCGCTTCCTGAGCTTGCGATATCAGATTCGGAACCGGACATACAGCTCCAGCCCAACGATTGGACCTACGGCTTTGTTCAATTCGAAAACCTCTCGAAAAAGTTCCTCGAAATTCTTTTGGAGGGCTGCGAAATATTTTCCGATACAGGAGCCATCAAGAACTGCAAACTACCCAAGAACTCTAATTACCTGAATATAATGGAGCTCTCGTTGTACGACCTCCCTCGCGATGCCAAACCGGGCAGGGTTGTCAAGGATTATGGCGGAAGTACAATCCAGTTCCATTCCTGTCATTATCTTGACAACCAAGTCTTCCAACTCCTCGCCGGTAGACAGTGCAACTTATTCAAGTCTTTGCATCTAGTTGACTGTGATGGCTATTCGATTCGGGCGTTAAAGGACCTCGTGATTGCGAGAGGAGAGCTGGCCGGTACAACGGACGATTCAAATAGTGGTGTCTATTATGACACTCCGATGGAGTCTATGTTGCTTGATGGAAATGGTCCCAAGCTGTCTCCAGCGGATATCCAATGGTTTTCGCTGCATCTCGAAAGTTTCTATTGTTCATAAGTGGTGGTTGATATTTTATAACTTTTTATTCTCTATTCATTCGCCTGTCGTTTAGGCAACCTTAGGCCCGTCACTATTATTTTATTGCTCAAGAATTTGTGACTACAACATGAAATTTATCTTCTTATTTCGTCGGTGTTAACGTCCTTAACCAATAGACGATGTTTAGTCCAATTCAACGAGAGGTAATTTCCGGGCCTGAGGATCTTCAGCTTTGGGATCAACAACGAATGGTTGCTTAGTTATCTCTCGAAGCCCTTCCCCACACATTTTAGCCATCTGAAGAGCATGGTCGCATCGATTTCCATACATGCATTCGGAGCCGCAAAACGTATGATTGATATTGGTGGGATAAGATTCTAACGTGGCGAGCTCTCGAAGGAGCTTCAATTCCGATGAGATGGTTTGCAAGTACGTAAACCAAGTCAAGAGGCAAGTACGGCAGACGGAGCAGACCTGGAAGGGTGCCTTGATAGTGATACAGTACTTCGTGATTTGCATATTTTCGAGATAGTCTTCTGCCACCTTGAAGATCGTGTCTCGACATCGCTCACGATACTTGAGCTACTTGAATATGAGACTCTGGCTAGGTAGGGAATCAAGATAGTACGGAAGATACGCACCCAAAGATAGGCTCCATGATCTGTCAATCTCTCAATGATGTCTTTGGGTTCACAGAGGTATAGTAGTACCGCAGCAGCGTTCGCAAGCGCCGGATATCCATGCCGAAGCGCATGTGCGAGCACGTCCAGAGGATAACGATGGACGAATTTTGGTTGCCTTCAGAGATTTGAGTGAAATGTTTGGAAAGTCATCTCATACCGGAATGATTCGTCCACACCTGAGGAATTTCATGCAGTGGTTAAAAGCCCCTGTTACCTGATACTTCTCCACTGCCTCCGCGAGCGCCAACATTGATCTCCCCTTACGGACTAACTGACCAAGGTCCACTTGTTGATGGTGCTCGGGGTAAATAAACAGGAACAAAACTTCGAGAACGGAGGAAGGCTCTGTAAGATGAACTTCTTCTCCGGCGGTGCCAACTTCTGCCCCTGGAAATCCTTCAGAGTAGGACGCGAGGTTCATTCTGTGTAAACGGAACTTGACATAGTCGGACGAAATGATAATCAAGTCTGCATCTGCTGAGTTAACTGCTGAGCGGTCAGTCGAAACTGTTCGAGAACTGGTAATAGTGCATTACATTTATCATGGGTAGTGAAGTTCATGGTGTATGAAAGTAAGAAAAAGGATACAATTACAGCTGTGAAGCACTTTGATGTCACTCTCAGTTACTGCATTAGGAATGTTAATAGGGTTGTGTCCAATGCTCATCATACACAGATTGTTGCATTGCTGCAAATATTATACGAGAGATATTGTAGTTTCCTAATAGATTGGTAGCGCTTAAATATCGTGTAACCAAAGTAAGCTAACCCCTCGTCGTCCTTCCAGTACCCTCTTTCGCTTTTCGATGCGAAGTAGTGCTGATGATGCTGTCTTTATCGCTCTTGTCCCTAGCTTTATCCCTTCCATTAGCATCTAGCGTATCTCCATTTGCTTTCCCATTTGTTTTACCCGATTCAGTACCCGAACGCGAGCTGGAAGTGGAGTTCTGCCTGAAGCACAAAAAGTGCACTGCGCTGGCTCTTCGCGCATCAGACAACGCCTTCTGCATAGAATCAAACGAAGTTTTGAATTCAGGTTCTTTGGAAGACGGCGAGTATGCGGCGGTAATTTTCTGCATGTAGAGATCTTCTAGATTCTTCCCTGCGTTGGTATCGCGCCCGTAGTATCCGAGGGATTTATGAATGAAGGTGAGTTCCATTACGGCCTAAGATATTAAAACTTGGTTGGATGATGTCCATTATGAATAGAGAAGACGACTAACCACTAGTAGACCACCCGTCCCGAACCGCTGGATTTGTCCAAAACCTTTTATAGCGTCATTCACAAGCTCATCCAGCAACGCATTCATAGTTCGCTCTAGAAGTGTGGAAGAGACGTCGCAGACCTGGGAGTGCACATCTACAACGTAATTCATGATTGCCGATACGTAGGGCCGAACACCTATCAATAATGTCAGTGAAGAAAGGGATTAAACCAAGCACTGGTACCTGTTGGCAAGGATGCTTTCTGCCAGTCTATGTGCGCGACGGAGTATCCAGCTTGAACCATCTTAACAATTGTAGCTGCCCGTGGATTGACGTATTCATTAAATAGCGTCTTGTCAAGTTCCTCCACAACCGTGCCGAGCGTCTAAAGTAACACAATAATGGAGATGAGTATTCGCCAATGGATATGTCAAGCAAGCTCACCGTCCTATCATCTGTCAAAAGAAGTCCAAAGGCACCTTCCAGTTGGGTTATCATACCCGGTATGATGGTGTTGGAAAGGTATTTGAGGTTAGAGATAACGAGGAGGAGCCTGACGTTCTGTTAAAAGGTAAGTGAGATACTTTAGCATCGAAAAGTGTTTTAGTGACTTCTTACCCCGTCGCGCAGGTCTAGCTGGTCATGCAATCTCATCTCTACAACTCCTAAGGGAGATCCTTCTCTGGAATGTATATTCGAATATTCTCGCTTTGTTGGGCCCAGGATTCCCGTGGTGTTCGCCTTCCCGGCCTCTTCGAGGTCCCGAACTATGGGTGACTCTTCGCTTGCCAAGAGTACCAGCCCGTCCAAAAAAGCATACAGTGCGTCCACAAATGCCCGTGTAATCTTACCGGTGAATACAGTTGGTATTTGTGAAGTTTTTGACTTCGACGACGGTTGCCCGTTTGTGGTTGACGGAACGTCAGACGACCCAGACACAATCTTGTAAGCAGCAGTTGTCATATGTCTCTGGAACAACTCGAAACGAGACAGGTATATAGTTGATGATGGTTCAATCCGGCTGACAATCCACGACTCGAGAGTGTAGAACATTCCAGCATCTTTGAAAGGATTGTTAGAAACTTGCTTTGATTTCGAGTCCATGGTATACCTCTAAGCCAGTCCCTTGTCAATATATCGGTCATCCTCCATTTGAGGCTCTCCAGCAGGCTTTTCAACCCCTGAGATATGCCACTACCACCGCCTCCTGGTAGGGGTACGCTGGATGGCGCAAGATCCAGGCCCAGTAAATCGCTCACGCATTCTCCTACTTCAGCGAGAATTTTTTGCACGTAATAAGCGGTGCAGAAGGAAGGCGAAGATATTGGAATAAGAGGTAGCGAATGAGTCATCGAATTAGTGTACTGGGAGCCAGTTTGCTGTTGTTGAAAGGAAGTCATGGAAGTAGATGCCGAGGGCGAAGACATCAAGGATATATCAGACAGAATGAATATTTGTGAAATAAGTGAAATGTAGAGTTGGATGACCTCAATGGCCATCGTGCGACACTGGGAAGGACTTCGTCGACTGGCTGAGGTACTTGCTGTCGTTGAATGCTAAGAAAGCGAAGATATCAGAACCCAAATGACAGAGGATGCGTATGGCACACCTTCTTATACTTTCCCTGAATAAAACCCTTAGCGATTGTCCAAAAGCTTGTGAGCGCTCCAGACCCCGAGATAGCCTCGGAGAGGTTCTTGATTTGGTCAAGCAAAGCTTGCCAGGCCGGTTCTGTCATCGAAGTAGCTGCGGGTCGGTCAGAATTATGAAGAACTATCAACTACCAATCCCACCACCCACCTAGGACAACATCAGCTTGTTTAGCTTCAAGTCGAAGCATGGATGTTTTCAGTTCCCTCTCTAGAACGAACTCCAGTGTTCCTACTACCAAGATGGTCTCTTCGACATCACGTAGGGAAGCTAAAGACAATTTTGACATCTAACCGAAAGGACCCTCGAGGTCAACGCCGACGTACCTTCAATCGCTTTGACTCCTCTCTCGTAAGCTGTGTTCATTTGCTCCATAATGAATTTGTGCTGATGATCAAAATAGGTCCACAGCGGTTCGTCATTGCCTTGAAATTCAAGAAGAGTCCTACAAATGATTGTATGAACATCAGCGTTTTCTCCGGAAATAAAGACGATGATAGGCAGATTCTCTACGCACTCTAAACTTTTTTCGATCTCATCAACGCTCCGTCTAGGATCCACAAGTTGTTTGACGAGAACACTCTTGAGTTCAGCCATAGCTTTCTCCACGCTCAACCACACCTTTTGTAGAATTCGTTTCTGTTGAGTTTGTTGTGAAGCAAGGACCGCTGCTGGAATTGGTTGGTTATGCGAGGTATTTGAATTATTGGACGACGCAATGGGTAAAAGTTGAGATGGTCGGTTTTCGAGTAGATATTTGCCTTTCTTGTAGTCTCGCAGCGCAAGGTCGTATCGGCCTGCGTCGATAGATTCGATGATGAAGCTAGGCAGGTTGAAGAAGAATTTTGACCTCTCGAATACGCTGAGGGTAGTACTGAGCTTGTGCGCCTTAGACGCATTTTCGAGGACTGGAAGGAATATCTGATTCGCCTTTTGAAGACCACCTTCGAGAAATCCAAAACGTCAACTTTTACTATACCGCTCAAAAACGGTCAAGTTCGTACCTTTCAGGTCAACACGCACTGGAAGAGAGCCATGGTCTCTTTCGGGAGCAAGAATCCCTATTTTCATATCTTCGTACAGCCCTAAGAAAGAGACGCGTCAGAAAGTCTTGTCTTGGGATAGAAAGTCTAGGAAAACGCGTCTCGGACATTCGACCAGCCTTACCATCTGTCACGGTTTTGACACTCACGAATCGATCAAACTGATCTTCTACGAGTATTCGCAGCGCTTCCGAACGTTCGGCTAATGAGGATTCAAGATAAGATATGCCATGCAACAAGTCCGCATACGTTGCATGAGGGTGCATAAGGGCCAGGTAGGTTGACGGAGAGAAATTTTTGGATGAGATAAGTATCTGAGATTCTGCGGTTTTTGTTAGATGAGGCATACGGAACCGTACAGCGACTCACTTGTCTCCATGTCCATATCCTTGATACTGATAGCGGAGAGTTCAGCCTCTAGATTACTCCAAGTTTTGTTCACTTACTCAATATCCTCCGATACGGGTAGCCCTAGAGGATCTCCGCCTTCCTTTTCTCTATCCCGTACATTTTCCAGATGCACCAAGTCGACCATATTGTCATAATCGACTTCTTCCCATTGCCTAGAGGTGAGAAGCAGAACATGAATAAGGGTAAATGCACGGTGAGAGTGTTTTACCTCAGAGAAGAAGAGACACATACGTTGGTACCAAGGAGCCAAGCTTGTAAGCCTTCAGTATAGTGTCTTCATCGACCTCGAAGTTAAGCCGAGGCATCCAATCTTTCTAGACCTCTGTTGCACCAAAGCTTAAAGCCAAGTTCCAATTTTTGTAATGTGTAGTTTCGTCGATATTTGATGCGCGAGTTGAGAGATGCTGACAGGTTGGTAAGTTCGACTGCAAGCTGCCAGCGGATGCGACTCACTACCTTGAAAGGTGGTGGTGAGGTGACAGCAAAATGAACGTGAGCCAAGCACCATGCCAAACGGCACACACGGTTCGTCCCTGAACTTTGTCCGCTTTGCCACTAGGCAAAAATAGTACTAGACAATTCATGTATCAGTCACAGATTACATACCAGCGTGTTTTGAGAGCGAAGAAACATCTAACTAATTTCTGTGATTCCTGTTGAAGTCTCCCAAAGCATCGAAGGGAAAGGAGATGAGAGCAACGGCTCGAGCGCGTGATCCGTGAGGGCCATATTCTCAGGGGCCGCGCAGTCTTGTGGTAAAAGCGCGCACGCAAAAATGCTTCGACAGAGAATCGATACCCACATAGAAATTGCATTCAAACACAGAGCTAACGAAGAAAACTTGCTTGGAAAAGTATTTTAGGCCAGGAGAGCCTACTCGTCCAAATATCTGCTGCGAACTACTTAAATACCCCTGAAGTCCAATATAATATTTTTTGTTTGACGAATAAAGAACGCATTTATCAGTTCATTGTGACCAGATATGTAAACTAATCACTACGGTTATGCTGAACTAAAGCTTGGTACCGCCTCATCATATCTGAGAGATGTCTCACTTTGCACGATGAACAAACAGATGAAAGATAAGAAGTGGTGGTTGAATTTCATTAAGCATTGGAATTTATGTAAATATTCTGATTCATATGTGGTGGTTGTGCATTTGGCTTCAACGTTCGAAAATATCTCACTATTTAGTTGCTGACAGAACTTGTCGAGTTGGAAGGACCAACAAGAACCTGTTTTGTCTTTGGCAATGTGGAGATAAACTCGTCGGAGAAACCGAGATGAGCTTGGACCAAAGCAGGAGGTACCAAAGCCAGCCACTAAAGGGGGGAAAATGGGTCTCAGAAACGATCGCACGAAAGAATGAATTGTTGTACGGACGTTACTCAAGCTGATGTCTTGGTATTGCGCAGTGTTGAATATTTCAATGAAGTGCAAAGTGGTATTGCCAGTGTTTTCTACGTAGTGACCCATAGTGGCCGGAATGTATCCTATTCAAGAGATCCAACGTCAGCGAGAGGTGGCGCTAATTTTGACAGATAATACGCACCAACATCTCCTGCCTGATAATCGAAAGTCCTAGCATTTCCGGAGGAAGCAAAGACAGTGACACGGCCGGTTCCATTGATGAAGAAGTTCCACTCGTCTTGAGTTGGGTGCCAGTGGAGCTCACGGATCGCACCAGGTTCAAGAGTGATCTCGGAAGCGGCAATAGTCTTGGAGATCGCGAAAGTGCTGGAGTCAATGATCTTGTAGGTTCCCCCGTTGACTTGAGTAGGAGCGACCGAAGAGAAGTTGTAAGTGTAGGGTGTGGGCGCAGTTCCAGCTGGTGAAATGGGGGCAGCACTTGGTGGAAGTGGGTTTTCTAGATAAACCGGTTTGGTGATGGAAAAAAAGGTAGAGGGCATAGACTTACGACCAGGGAAGATATAGAGTTCCTTGGCGGGGACTTGTGCGAAAGTGGAGATGTCGCTATGGAAAAGCATGAGCGCGATTCCCGAGAATATGCGAATGTCTGGCAGGCTTACGTCTGGAAGTTCTTGGCGAGGACTTCAGCCGGGGTGTGGGCCATCCAATCAGTAAGCTGCAGTATGCGAGCGTTAGCAGCTGCCTTCAAAGACTACGTAAGGGGGGAGCTGACCAAGAAGGTATCATCTTCACTGAAGTCTCCGGAATCGAACACCAACAAGAATTCGGTGCCATCAGGATCTTCGTTGGTAGCTTGCAGAGAATGAGGAACGCCAGGCGGGAAATACCACAGATCACCAGGTCCCTAGCATGCCAGTTGTTAGGGCGATTGTTTGAGGCAGCCGAGGTTTATCCACTTACAACATTGGCCACATAGTTTTGACCGTCAGGATTTACAGTAGATATTTGAGTGGTGCCCTTTAGGACATACGCCCATTCAGCAGTCTTATGCCAATGCAGTTCACGAATGGCGCCCGACTCCAGACGCATATCAACGCCAGCCATGTTGGCAGCAAATGGCATCACATCAGCTAAAAATCTATGTTCACTGACTGGATATTGAGACCACTATATCACTCACTGTTCTGTTGACGAGCCCAACCACCGGTCTGGAGCCGATTGTGACTCAAGCTCATTGGCCATTTGGCGTTTGGGCTGTTGATGCAAATATAAGCTAACTTAGCACCATGTTCCACAAACGAGAGTACTTGCACGCTTCCTCCATCAGTAGTCGGTGGAGCCAATAAATCTGGGTTCTGCCAAACTGTGCTGGCGTCGGTGGGCCCGATAACAGTGGCTCCAAGGGTTCCTCTCTCTGCCTCAGGAGTCGATTCTGTGGTTGTGTCGGCGGTGCCCCAGAGAGGGTAATTGGGGTTCAAGCTGATATATGGCACAGTTGCAGTGGAGGACGCAGCAGAGCCAGTTGACGATGCAACGATACTGGCAGAACCAGCCGATGATTTGGTGGCAGATGCAGATGCGACAGCGGAGCTGTGCTGGCTGGCTGATGAAGAGGCGGGAGCTGCCCAAGCAAAGCCCGAGAGAAGGAGGGCGAGATAGCAGGTCGAGATTTTGATCATCTTGGCAATGCTAGTCAAGAGCTTTGTTGTTGAGATTGTTTGGTTTGAATGCTCGAGTCGACTGTAGATGTTATAACAGAGGCTGCTGAATCCTTTAATTCATTTCGAAAAGCTTTTATACCTTCAATTTCTTCTCAAGAGGACCGGACCGCACAGCGTACAACGATTGAGCGAGCACACACATCAGGATATCCGAGTCTACGTTACAGAGGGTCAGTGTAAAGCGCTCTTGGAAGCTAAATGGAGAGACTGACTGACAGACAAAGGTAAGTATGCCTTTACGTGCACACCGAAAGTCTGCCGGAAGAATCCAAAATTAAATGATCAACACCGCGCTCAATGGAACATAAGCTCGACAGAGAATTTAGAAAATCCGGGGCACAGAGGACTCATCAAGATTGTCCGAGGAGCAAGTAATGAAGAAAGGTCGTCTGTCTCCCTTGGGGGAGAAGGTCCAACTAGCCGAACCAGAATATGGTTCAAAAGTGTACAGACGGGGAGTACTTGTTAAGAGTAGAGCCCGAAGAACATCAGTATGAGTACTCCCACAAAGGCGCGCTCGAAAATATCACTGGCAAAGAATGAAATAGGAAGAAAATCTCATGGACGGAATGAAAGAATCTCCTGACGATCCAATCAGTGTTCCTTGTGACGTCGATAGCTGCGTAATGATAGTCGTCGATCGATCCGACTCCGAAAACGTCCTCATTGTCTAGATAGCGTATCGTTGCAGAGTTCAAATTGTAGAGAAAGGAGCAGAAACTTCGTGTTCGGCGGGCACCAAGTTCCGTAAGGAAACGGCGAGCTGCCGAGCCTGATCTACGACCCGAAAACCGGGTATTGGGAATGTGAACATCAACCTACTCCGTCAGAAAGGCATAGCCTTTCGGGAGCCCAGAGCACCAAGGCCAAAGAGTGGAGATAAGAAATATACATTGAAAAGAACTGGTTGATTTACTCGTTGTGAGATCGTTTCAACCATTCTGGAATTGATGAGTCAATGATACGCAGAGGAGTGTTGTGGGAAACTGAAACGACAAGTCGGAGACTTGGAGGAACTTTTGTTCACATGAACACGTGCATGAGCGCCAAGCAACAGACGCTCAGATCAAAAGCAGAGGCTCTGAGTGAGTTCCAACTAAATGAGTCTATAGAATAGCAAAATTCATTTCCTTTGAGAGATAAAGAGCTTATTTCAATTTTGGTACACTGCATGCTGCAGGCCTTGAACAAATGCCATCGTTTATCGATTTTTGTCGTCGTCTTGAGGAGACGGATGAGGCAGTCTGACCATGTAGACGAAACAGAGCGTAGACGATCAGACCCAAGGGTCGGGTCAACCTTCGGGATGGCATATACATTTAGATCAATTATGCATTTTTGGCCGTTCAGTGATTCATGATATTGTCTATCCCAGCAGGAGAGTATCTCCGAGAAGCTTTAAGTATAGGTATAAACAGAGTAATATTTGTTGGAAGGAGCCAGCCCATCAAATAACAGGCATAAATGTACAACGCCCGAGACGAGCAATCTTGGAACTATACCTCTGTGAATGTCTATCTTCAAGTTACAGTACTACGGAGAATCTTCGGCAAGCGCCGGCATCTCTCACGCCTCCAATTTGATCACTTGTGAGTATCAAGCTAAGTCAGTGTCAACGACTTAACCCCAACATCCCACAATGCCCAAGACGATGGACAGCATGTTAAAACTATTGAATGTCTTTAATCTGGCTAATAATATATTCTAGCGGCTTCAGGTAGTGCCGACCTCATCTTCCAATCATCAGACGGCACCAAGTTCCCCGTACATCGAAAGAATGTCCAATCTATGGCTGGAGCATTTCCAATTCCCGAGACCACCACACCGACAATTGTAACACAGCTCCCAGAGCCAGCTAAAGTTCTCGAAGTCGTCTTCCAGTTCGTTTATCCGAAGCGTTTGCCAAGCTTAGACGATAGGGACTTTGATTTGCTGATGGAGATTGCTAAAGCGGTGGAAAAATATGAGGTTTTCTCGGCCATGCAGGCATGTACTTATGCCTTTATGTGAGCGCACTTGATGCTAAGCACGTAAATTTCTCTGATTAAATTCAGGAATGCGCGGTTTAAGGGAACCCACTCGGCGGACATCCTCGCGTTTGCGATCAAGTATGAGTACCCTCAATTGGCTGATTCAGCCGCAGAGGACCTTTTGTTTTTCGACGCAATTCATACCGCCGAAAAGCTTCCAGATAAACATCTGCTTTTATGGGTAAGACTACCATCTGAAAGGTCCTGATTGGTACCTTGGGCTGACGACACACTCCTGATAGTTAAAATATCGCAAAGCAGGACGCAAGGCGATCTTTGGTTCAGCAGAAGAAAAGATTGACACGATGAAGATGGATTTAGTTTGCAGCCCTTCGTTGCCGTATCCGCCCACCAATCAGTATGGCTGTTGTCACTGCCGTGATGGTTCCACTCGATGGATGAAGCACCTAAAACGAATATCGTCAAGGTCAGCATTGACCGAGGAGATACTGGGCTTTTCGGATTATCAATTCAGCCCCAACACGTCTGTGAAGTGTAGTTGCCTCAAGAAAAGGAGATGCATGCACTTGTCGGAGGTCGCTGGATTGGTTAAGAAAGGCCTTGAACAGATCCCATCTTTTACCGACTTTCGCCGTGGTCTGGATGAGCAGAACGAGGGTGCGCAGACGAAACAGAATGTAGATGACGAATCCAGTGATCTGGATTAATTGTACTTCTTGTAAGCACAGCAAGGTTTTGAATGGGCGGGTTCTGGCAAGACACGCAGTAATGGGCCCGCAGAAGAAACTTGAGAAGCGATGAAAATGTCGGTCACGGCGCAAACGTATAGGACAAAGCCGTCTCCAAAGATATTGCAATTATAATGAGGTTGTGTAGATATTTCAGGAGACGAGGAAGTCTACAGTTGGGCTTCAACGCCTCTAAGTGCTTCAGGAACAGGCGGGGGCTCTAGGACATCCGAAGTTGGTGGATGAAGAAGTAGGTTGCCAAGTCTTGGAGGTGTGTTTTTGTTAATGAATTCCATCTTCGTGGGCAACTTTGCTGAAGCTTGTCGAAGGACTGAATCGAGAGGCGTCAGCAATCGGCCAGCACGTCCATAAATTCAGCTGTACGCACTGTCTCGAGCAAGTTCTTCACGGATAGGAACACCACCTATCTCGAATATGACGCGACCGGTTGGGACACTGTTTGAATAGTCAGGTTAGTGCATATCGGCGACCAGAAAAAAACCAAGACGCACCGAGTGGCCCAATATTCGAAAGTACCCTTGCCTTTACCCATACGAGTTTCGTTACCCTATATTGCTGTTATGAGACCAAGTAATGACTACAAAGACCTCAATTATTTACCTTAATGCAAACCGGGATATCCGGGAACACCCTCAGATACGTCTTCGCGCCTTTCAAGATTTTCAATTTTTTGACAATAACTTCCTGCGCAGTCGTCAACTGTTTCGCGCTCAATCTTGAACCATTCCCCTTTATCCTAATTCCCCATTCTCCGTATGCTAAAGTGGTTCCTTTGGTTGAACCGCCAATGGGTATCGGGACGCGGCCTTTGTGACGCTTCAAATGTTTGACTTGTTTCGGTGCTAGCTGGCCTCTAGAGCGGGTAAACAGAGAAAGCGGTGAGAGCGCGGTGGACACAGGAGGGGCAGCAACACGGTTGACATTGCTGGGGCATAGTCGCAGCGGCCGAATGATGGAGGAGAGGGAAAACATTGCCTGTATTATGTAATGCGGACCAAGTGACTTGCTTTATTTTGGTGGACTCAGGGGCTACTTCTGAGGCGCGGTCAAGGAAGTTGAATGAACAGGTCTTTGCTCCGCTACAGCACATAATAGGTCGCAAAAATGGCTTAAAGACAATGGGGCCAAATTTTGATTTTTTAAGTATACCAATTATGAATCACTTCAACTAAGGCATTCTGGATGCTAAAGGTATAGTATTTCCAACGAGCACGAACATGGACGTCGGACGTCGAAGCCCTTACTCTTCGAGTTTCAGGAATATCTTCCAGTTCTCGGGCTTAAGATCGCCGCACCATGCACCATATATTGCCCCAATCTTGTAACCATTGTGTCCCCCCAATTCCATCCCTTCACCGTTGGTCAATGGATCTTCAGTAGCACTTTTCAGCTTCGAGTTCCTATAAAGCGCTTTATCCTCTAGCTCCTTTATATCAGCCTCTTTCTCTTCTTTTCCACCTTCGTTGTATCCTAGTGTGAAATGAGGAAACCATGGTACACTCAACGGCTTATTAATCTTCGCATGAAAGAGTTTTTGCAGCTCTAACAACTTTTCATCCTTCCTACCCTCAACAATCAGAGCAACGTGGTTATAGAAGATATGATCGAAAGTAATGCGAGAGGCAAAGAGCTCCTCTTTCATTTCTTGAAGAACTGCTTCGACCTTTTGGCGGAGTTCATCTCGTTCTGCGTCAGTGGTGTAAGGAGAGAAGTTGACGATTGCCAGTGTAACGTGTGGTAGGTAGGTGCTTTTGCCATGTTTAGCTGCCAAGTCATCCAGTATCGTCTGAAAGGCCTTATTCTCAGGCGAATTTTGTCCAGGAAGGAGCCAAACGGAGAGGTTGGAATCTAAAAATCCGTGAGTTGTGTACGCCCAGTGGCCTCATGTTATGGTTAGTCTATATGTTCAGAACTTACTCATCGGTTTCTCGGGTTTCTTGGGGCCTACGAATGCTTTTGGCTGCTGGGTTTGTGATAGTCTCTTGTTGACATTACCCATGTGGTCGTGGCCCAGTCCAGAGAACAAGTGACAACTCCGCTCCTAACTCAATGACATATTGTAACAACACTTGGAACTAGCTCGGACCTTCAATGGAACGTGCAAATCAAGGGGTACGAATCCCATTTCACGAGAGTATACATATTTGAATAAATCAATCAAGGGTATGACCGTCAACTCTATTCAACATTTGTTCTTCTCAAACACCAGATCTCTTATGCTGTTCTAGCAACTTCAATGCCATCTCATTTCTAGGCGTAATGTCGCATTTGAATTCAGTCGGGATTCTGCTGTACAGTCAGCAAAATGTGTGTTAAATACCTCACAAATGAGTAAACTGACCTGAAGATGGGGTTATTAAACTCGACCTTGATCTCTTGGGCAACGCCATGTTCATCTTTGACGTTTGAAAAGTCGAAAACGGCAAGCATGTTTGCCTGAGGGGAAAAACATCGTTAATTATAATGTCGACGGTCACAACATGACTGATCCACATACCATCAAGAGCCAAACAGACGAATCCACGAGATGCATCCCTGGGCATATTCTCCTACCAAATCCAAAGGCAATTCTTGGATCGCGTCTCCTCTCTTCTTCTGGTGTGCATGGCTCAAGAAAGCGCTCAGGTTTGAAAGTCTCAGGTGAGGGATAGATCTCCGGGTCGCGAAGCATTGACCTGGGGTTACATCTCATGGGTAGAACTGGTTAAAGGCCCAGACACACGTACCAGATATTTCCGAACACGAAAGTACCCTCAGGGATGTACGTCCCTTTGTAGACATCGTCTTTCATGGCGCGATGTGCCAATGCTATTTCAAGAGTGTTAGTTCGAGTTAATAACCATGTGTCCAAAAAACGTACTCATTGGGACAGGTATACCCCATCGAAGACATTCCTTGTACAACGCTTCGACTAAGTAGAAATAACCCTATCAGTATGTGAAGATGGAAGCATAAGAGAATCCTCACGATAAACAAGCTTCTCACGATCCTGGAAGTTGGGCAACCTGTCGTTCCCTACCACGGCATCGATTTCCGCTTGAGCGGCCTTCTGAGCAGATGGGTGTGAAATAATCGCAAGCATAAAGAGTGTAACTGCAGCTAGGTTCTGTCAAAACAAGTTAATGTGAATGGAGCGTTAAGATGGAGTTTCATGAAACAAGAGAGATTGTGACCCACAGCGTCGGTTGTGGAGCTATACATCGAATTTGCAGCCCATTTCAGGTCAAACTCAAACTCGGCTCTTCTTTCATCCGTGTTCGCAGAACCTTTGTTAGCAGCTGCCTCTTCCAGGAGAATGGAGCAGAATGAAGGCTTGTATGAGCCCGAGGACTGGACAACAAAAAGGTGTCAGCCAAAAATGCGCCAGATGACCTCAGAGGACAACGAGCCATATTCTCTTTGAGTAGCTCAAATGGTTTATCAGCAAACTCGTCAATCCTCTGCTTCCATTTCTCAGCCTTCCTCTTGAACCCAGCACCAGGCATCCATTTTGGTAGGCGTCGGAGGAAAGGAAAGATATCCACTAGCCATATTCCCCCGCCGCTAGTGATATCGTGGTTTATGAACCAGAGGCATTCCTCTAAGATTAGGAGGAATGGATCGGAGGTAGATTTGGCTTCATGCCCATACACTACGGAAAGCCCTATGCTCCCTGAGTAATGTCTGATGTGTTTGATAAAGGCCTGGGGTGATGTGTGCAGGTTGGACAGAAACGAGCGCGTTCCCGAAAGAATGAGAGGCTCATAAGATGTTGTCGCTGATGGCGACAACGCCTTGTTGAGAAGAGTACGAAGCCGCCGGAACCGCGCGTTATATGTAGTGAAAACGACCTAAAACGAAGCATTAAACGACAATCAAGCTGCTGATTCGTCGCGTTTGACTGACCATATGCTCGCATCCACACCTTTGAAATTGTCAATTCATATCCGAGTGAGTATCTGACAGCGCCTTCAGGGCACTTTACTTACAGCTCCCCAGCCATGATCAATCTTGGTCGTCCAGAGTAGATAGCGCCACGTTGTTCGAGAAGGTCATTTGCCGCTTCTGCAGTGTTGACGAAGAGTATGTTGATGCCAAAGATGTGTAAGTACACGATGGGGCCTAAGAAGTATATTTTATGAGCCCTTCAAGTATTTAGAGCTAACTTCAAGGAAAGAAAGACTCACCAAACTCCTTGGCCCACCTTGTCGCAGGTAACCATATTTCTTTGGTCGCCATATCTAGTAGATTCCCAATGATAGGGAGTGGTTTAGGACCTGGCGGAAATACGTTCGACCTTGGGAATCTCCATTTTAACCTAGAAACCCAGACATAGAGAATAATAGGGAAGCAAACAGTTGCGAGGATGAGGTCCAATGAGGCCATTGTGAGGGAGATCGAAATGATTCTTCAACCACCACGGTGTTTTGTAGTAACCCATACTTCCACGCAGTCGTAGGAACTAGTTGTGTTCAGAGGACTTCTCAGCGCTGTGGGTTGTTCCGGCCCAGTTGGGCTTCGAGATGGCTTCGGGTTGCTGATGCTGGAGGCTGAAGCCAAGCGTGGGCCTAAAAATAGCGACGTGAGATCACAAATAAAATATTTCTCAAACCAATGCTGGCTACTCATTTTCCTTGGCCGAAAGCCTAGAAATTAAAATGCCAAGTCGTTATCATCTAGGAGCGATGTGCTATTGGGCTTTTTGTCGTCATTTATTTATGAGAAATTTCGCAGAAAGTACATACTAATATAATAACATCTAGTATCCAAGGTCCAAGGAATAGCAAGATCACTGCGGCTGCGGTACTGACGCCCCGAGTTCTGCTAAAAACCCAGTATACGACCAAACCTGGTTAAGTCCCTCGGTGCATAGCTCAGCTAGCTTGTAAACAAATTGACATCGAGGCGGATCTTTTTCAGTCTCGCATCCGCAGTGCTTTGATCTGTTGTGCGGGCCGTGTTTGATGTAGTTGGGATAGTATGAAATGTTCTGTGGCTGTAGAGATGTACGGAGAGCAGATGCTCCACCTGTTCTGTCATTTATCTTGATTTTTCGAAGCCAAAGGCTGAGACAAGCATGACAAGGGTCGCAGATACCATCAGATGAAAAACCTGTTTTGTAGCGTTCAACACAGTAATTGCTGGCTAGTGCTCTATCAAGCCAATCTTCTGCTGCTTTAAATATCTTGTCATGTCGCTGCTTATGATATTTAAGCTATGTGCCAGGTCAGTGGCTTGTTCGCTAAACTTTGCAGGTTGCTCTTGCCCAAATAAGTGCATCCTTGTCCGGCAATCTTTCAGCAACTTCGAATGCATCACAAGAAGAGGCGAGTTTGGACGCAGCCGCGTTAAGTATGCCACCGTATTCTTCCGATTGACTGCGGCAGTATATAAACACATCTATTGCGTACTTTTTATCGGTCGCTAGTCGCCTTTTGATGATCAGAAATCAGTATTAATATTACTAACACAGATCTGGATACATTATATAGACTTACGAAAGTGCTTCTTTGCAGCTTAACTTCGCATCAGCTACCTCGTATTTTTGAGCAGCTTTGTCGATCTCAACAACTAACTGGTCGAGTTTTCCCCCTCTGAGTTGGAGTGATGCTTGGTCATGATCCAGGTTTGGATAGATAAACCGGAAGAGAACTTCAAGGACGCTAGCAGGCTCCTTAAGAAGAACAGTCTCTCCAGCTATTCCAAACCCTGCTTCAGGAAAAGCCTCTTTATGAGCTGCCAGCTCTTTACGGTGTAAGTGAAACTGGATTTTGTCTGAAGATTGAATGATCACATCGGCGTCAGGTAAGTTGACTGGCGAATATTACTTTAGTATTTCAACTTGAATGAAGAGCTCGAGGGGGCTTACAGTCTTTATGAACAGAAACAACAGGGTCCATGGTTATCGAAGTTGATGATGGAGAGAAGGGAAAGGCGAACCCAGATAAGCGCCCAAGATGATCTCAGATTGAAATTCGGCAACTGCCGAGATATCCAGCATGATCATGATTGGGTGGACCCGAATAGTAAACAAAAATGTAAACGTTAACTTAGTCAAGAATTATTCGTAGTTTTCTCAAAACAACTTCTGACTCAGGAATGAGAAACAAATTTTCAAGTCATTTATGTTTTTTTTTTTTTTTTT
>MU157883.1:146606-194110 GCA_015657495.1 Crepidotus variabilis | reverse complement strand
AACTCGGATTGGGGACCTTGTTGTATGTGCGCCTTGATTTATTGACAGTGCTCGATTGATCTGATAACCTTCACCTCGTATAGCCAACGTATGGTCGTCCGGATTGGCCATGGATGGCTATTAATTCGCAAATGACTCTCGCTGCGAGATGCAAGCTGTGGCCACTACGACTGGCGCAAACGCCGGTCTCATAACTCACCAATCCTGACGCAAGAATTAGTTGAACACTGCTGCCTACGATGGCGCCCTCTGAGGTCGGAAAAGATTGACCTCGAATGTTGAGCCAGAAATACTTCTGCGCGTGTAGACCTTGCGCGCCGCCATTCCAGCACTGGCAACGTTCTGGTGTGCTCATCGCCGTTCTGCCCCGGCCCGAACCAACAGGCTGTACGACTTCCAAGCGCTACAACCCAAACTTTGGCGCAGGTGTTGTTCTGCCCGCGAACTTTGCCGTTCTCCGGGGTTTGATATCAAGCAATGAATCGTCACTACCTGGCTCCTTATGACATCCGTACCTTTGTCAATGTGGATTTTAATGTTTGCGTCTTCGTAGAATGGTACACTTCGAAGCCCACTCAATATAAACATGAATGTCCTTCATGATTACTGGCTTTCAGCATGGTATTCCGGGGACGGAGTCACCACCTTTGATCTATGATTGGGTCCATATTTGATAGCGGCTGTCAAAAGCTCGCAAAACGCGTTCGAAAGCTTGGCTTGATTCCCTTCACTCGTCCATAGAATAATCTAGAATTCTTCGGGAAGGCCACCATTCAAATTCTGTCAAGTCTCTCCTTGAGGCTATTTCTATTTTCTGCAGGGACAGCTGAGCAACCAGATTACCAAATTAGCACCATTGGCTGTTCCGTAAACCCCCGATAAGTTTATTTGGATGTAGCAAACAAGGCTGCAACAGTTGTTTCCTTCTGGTTCCTGCCACCATCCTGCTCTTCCTATCCTCGAGCCCAAAAACCAAGCCATCCATCCAAGCTTCTCACTGTTTCCTTCGACTAATATCCTATGCCTACCATGCATTCTGGCTATTCTGGCTATTTGTTTCGTCTTTAAAAACCAAATATTCGGGCACTTTATTTACACGACGGGCGGGATCGTTGGTTATCACCATCGGCCACAATCTTCTTACTTTTGCCCTACTAAATGGTATTTTTTTTTTCCAGTCCAACTAATGTTATTGGCCTAACTAAAACCTTTAATCATTGTGAAATTCAGGTGAATACGACTTTGAGTGGTCTGAACCTCACTTCTGATCGCTGGATGGATGTTGTGACGAACACTGTGACCACAACGGCGGCGACACTGCCTCTGGTCGCTGAGTTGGGCGATGTGACGATGTGACCACAACCGCGGCGACGCTTTCCTTACAGCTTCGTGTTTGGTTATTGCAGGTCGCATCGCAAACACATTAGTCAAGCATTCATGTCATTCATGTTTGACAATATTGTCGGTGAGCTCAGTATGCTGTTTTTACCTCTGCGGCTTCTCAGATCAGCTAGCTTTCGCCGTATCAATTCTGCGATGTGGGATCTGTCGCGATCGAGGTCGGCCACGATCGCAGCGGACAATGTTACAAGAGCAACCGCCAGAGCAGCACGTATTTCCAAGCATTGCTGTGTCTCGATTGCCAGGTATGGATGAGCGGATAGACATCGTCGACGATCAGGAGGCCCGGTTATGTATGTCATCACTATCACAGTTTTGTGAACCACTTCGTGAACTGCCTTCGCTTATTAAGTTCTCTCTAGCCTCTATACTACCTCATGCGGAAGACGTACCCAAATGTTTTGGACAGGATGAGAAGGACGAGGAAAATATATTATCAGACAGACGAGCGTTGAGCTCGGGTAAGTTCGTTTACTTCGTTTTGGATGTTTCGCTTACCTCTTCTATCTAGTTGCCGTACAGACTGATGAAGCGGATATCCATCGGGGTGGGCAAATTCCATCATCAGTCGGTCAGCAGAGTGCTTCAGGTTCGTCTGCCGAATTATAACTGCTAGGCGTCTGCACTCACACCATTGGTAGCGGCTGTCAATATGTTCTCCAACGCTTCGAACATAACACTGAGCCAATCCAATATATACATCTGTGTTCACGCACATCACGCCCACGTCGAAGGTTGATATAATGAGTGCCATACGGTCATCGCGATTATCACACTGGCAGCGCCACGCGACCGCTACGTCATTCAAGTCGCCCCTTAGCCCGGCCTTTATTACACATCTTTTTGTTCATTTTCACCTTTTTGGCGTATATCTTCTTGGAATTCGAGGTTGCTGTACAGTGTAAGGGACTTACTTGAATAATCGGCCCGTATTTTGTGAATTATGTCGTCCCATCTCACAATCTCGAACTTTTTTCTTAACTCAAGCACAAGTATGTACAATAGGAATTCATGTCTAAAATTTGTACCGGGAGGGTGGTTCGTAAGGGTAGCATGCGAGGACTTGGTCGCTCGATTTCAAATCAGCAAAACGAGGAAATCACGGTTTGGTCTGGCTGTCGAGCCAAACAATGTGGCGATAGCCCTCGATAGCCACCCCTATGCATATCATCATCTCAACAGTCAGACCATGTCTACATACCAGCAGCGCTGCCAGACTTGCCAATTAGCCAAAAGCCATGTGCCGAAATGATAATGAGATGATATTACCATGCGCAAACTAATCAAATTCGTGAACTCTGGCTCCGGTAATAACGGCCGGCTATTAGTATTACGTAAGGTATCCAACCACTATCAAGTCGCTGGCTCAACCCCTCCCTCTTTCAAGTCGCGCTTGCCGGGATGGTTTCACAGTGCACTCACCGAAATATGTGGGCTACCAGCGCAGTCATTATTATTAATTCCTGGTAGGGCTCTGACCTAGTGAGTAAAGTATACCGTCTCATTTGATAAAATTCGGACTGATTCTACAAAGGTGCATAGCCAGCATCGTCTTCAATATCCTCGAAAGGTTCTTCGCCATCTTCAGCTCTCAAATCCTCAGGCTCGTAGTCCATCTCGCCTTCGTCTTCTGCATCACCATCCTCCTGTTCTCCTCTGTCGCTCTCCTCTTCACCCTCAACGCTTTGTCCATCTGCTGGCGCTTCAACGGGCGGGACAACAGTCTCGGACACTGGTTCTTGTTCAGTGGTGGGCTCGTCTTCTCCGTTGCCTCGGGTTCTGGGGGTTGTGCAGGTGCCACATCGGCCGTTTCTACACGGTAATGACCAACACCACCACCTGCATATCTCATGTACATGTCGCGATCAACAAAGCTGTTGGAGAGTGAGTTTTTTTGCTCTCTGTTGAGCGCGTAGACTCAGATATTCACATAATGGTATTTCCAGTCTTTCGTCTCCCCTTCAGCACGAGCGCGAGATTCGCCTTTCAGAAAATCCGTTGTTGTGCCATATCGGAATGTTAGAATGAGATCCGGGCTGCACAGATGACATCGTCAGGATCGAAAAATCCAAACGCATTGGGGTCTGTGGATCCGGGATGAAGGAGAGTCGGTGGAGGCGCTTTCTGGCAAATCCAGCACGATAGGAGCGATCACGTCTATACCGCCGAACCCACAACACCTCCTTTCGCAACGGCATTTCGTTTCCCTCTCTGAAAACCCCAACATCAACGTGGAAGATCCCAAGCACTCGCGCGTACTCAAATGGATGGTCAAGATCCATGCCTAAAAGGAACATCAAATTGGCGTGGTTGCGGACATTTATCGAGTCTTGATCCTGTCGCATATCATCACATATCTTCGACGCTGAAGATGTGCAGCTGCGATTCTGCCTCGTACTCAACTCAGTGGAATTGTCGCCAAGGACCCTCTTCTATTTGTCCAATACTTTACTAAGACATGTATCCAGCGCTTTCTTCGGTGAGTTGAGTTTATCTGCTCAATTGATAACCGCCCAACCTCATTTTTGATATCTAGCAATATCGACAAGTTGAACTTCCAAAAACCTCTCCTCGAGACGAAATTAATCGCCTTAAGTGCTTCCCAAGCCTGTCATCGATTGACGGATGGAAGAAGTGCTGCTGGATTTCGCCTCAAGGCAATTGTTGGTATGTGCTTTTGAATAATCTCGCAGCGCTAGCAACTTTATATAACGGCACCAACAGATTGATTCGAACAAAAAGGAATGCACTTTAGTACTTACTGTCCCTGAATACTTTCTTGTCCCCGATGGCCAACCAAAGAACGGAAATGATGGTCAAAGCAAAGAATCAATGAGATCAAGGATTCGCCGCTCAAGACTCTCGTTCATCGTCGGAAGCAATTACACCATATCACGAATCGCGTTCTGTCCGCTCGATGGTGATAAAAGTGAGCCTTCGGCTGCTGACGGTGCCAATATTAATAACTTCAAGGAGTCATCGATCATTCAAGACTTCAACTCTGAGAACGACGACTTCTTTGGGATTACGCCTCCTCTGCCTACCACCAATGATTTTTCTGCCGCCAGCTACTCCATGTAAGCCTGGATGACAGACGGGCCGTGCAGTTGAGGCGCTGCCTATCTCACCTAGGTCAAATTTGATTTTTTAGGCCTCGTCGCGAATACCGGTTACCTCGTCGATTCCTTAGTCCAACACCTGCTGTGAAGTATTTCGGAGCTTGGCTATGTTCCCGACTCTACTGATGGCTCGAAGTTGCTTGGAGCCCCAAAAGTTATTTCTTCGTTTTCCACCAGAGGCAATTTTGAGATAACTTTGAGTTTAATAATTTCAGGAATTTTCTTCCTCAAAATAATTTCTACTAGTTTGATTTTGACTTAATGTTAGTCAGAGTATCCCCCGAGTGTTTTGCCATTACAAACTTTTAGTAGCAAACCAAAAGTATTGTCAACGTTTTTAAGACTGGACAAGTGTTAATTTATGCAGAAAATATTTTACCCAACATTGGCATTAAATAAAATTTTAAAAACCTTGGTAAAAAATATTGTGACTACAGTTCCAGTCAGATTTCTGGCGGGAAAATACTAAATGCAGGTCCCGACAATTTTAAAATTTTTCGCGAAAAAATCTTCTAAAATTATCTTTGGCTGCGTGCAGTGAAGAACGGCTCGAAAGCGTTCGCGATAAATTTCAAGCATACACGAAACATCATGGCAGCTCCGTGATATTTGCGTTCAAGCTCACAAGATTGCTGGGTAGCATCGCGTTGCTCGTGGTGTCTGTTCTCGACCTCTATCAGAAATTCGACGAGGCTGAGTTGGCCGGTCATTGGCATTGGCGCAAACTAGTCCACAGAAGAAACGTACCACGTCTAGCACTGATTGGAACCTACGTGAGCCTCGTCAGATCTAGCAATTTAAAACTGAAATACCTACCTCTTTTGATTTTTGGTAGTGGTACTCATCTATCCTTTCGTCACTGTCGCTGATCCCTGGGCAATGGTCTCAAACGTTGGCGCGTCACACCAACTTCACGCTATTTGTTGCGTTCGCGACATATGCTTACCGTGATATCTGGCCACTTGCCACCTTCACCCAACAACCAATTGACGACGTCGGACGAACCTTGATCTGGGTCGAAATTAGTCTTTTGGCGTTCAGTGCTATATTTGTTCCACTGTTCGTTCCCCGACAATACGTTCCAGCTGATCCAACTGTTAGTCTTTACGTTCTTGATTTTTACATTCGCGACATGCTTACCACATATCTCTATCTAGAGTCCCATGCCAGTCCCCAATCCGGAACAGACTGCCTCAATCTTTAGTTTGGCTGCTTACACTTTTTTGGATCCCGTCATCTTTGAGGCATACCGTGTGTCACATCTATCTCATGAAAAGCTCCCTCCTTTGTGCGACACAGACTACTCGAAAAAGTTGACCAGTGATTCTGCTCCAGTACGTTGCAGTCGCTTTGCGACTTCCTTTCCTGACTCTTTGTTAGTATTTGGATCCGTTTCACGGAGCAAAAAAAGATCGTCATCTCTTTTGGAGACTTGTCCATGTTCTTGGTGAGCTTGTCTCCTCCTGCCTTGTTGCTTACTGAGTGCCTCTCCTAGGTTGGGAATATCTTGGAATGGCCATGTCTATCATTGCCATGGTTTTCGCCAGTTTTGCGTCACCTGTCGCTGTTAACCGCATCCTCAAGTTAGCGTTTTGAACAAATACATTCCCTCGTATACTGATCATTTTCTACATGTAGTTTCCTTGAGCAAGATGATCCAGATGTGGACATCCGCCCATGGTTCTGGATTCTTTGGCTCTTCATGGGACCTGCCCTTGTCTCCTTAACATTCCAGTGGTACATTTTCCTCGGCACCAGGGCTCTCGTACGAACGGAGGCCATCCTTACCCAGCTAGTTTTCGATCATAGTCTCCGAATCCGTTTCAAGGCTGAAGCTGGAGGTGAAGGGAAGAGCGCGGCACCCAGTGGTTCCACGACGCCCAATATCCAAATCGAAGATGAGTCCACAGAGCGGTCAGCTGAAGGCAGCACATCGACTGATGCAGGCACTGTCATCGGGCATACTGCGAGCATTACCGAGCAGAATACCAATACGGTCATTGGGCGGGAAACGGTGAAAGGAAAAGTGAAACAGGACTCAGTGAAAGGCCTTGCACCTGCTGCCCAGAAAAAGAAGGATAATCTCGTGGGCAAAATCAACACTTTGGTGACCGTTGACGTGGACAATATTGCGAACGCAAAAGATTTCTTGATGGTCATAATTCAGGTTCCTCTCGAGTTCATTCTTGCTTGTGCTTTCTTGTATGTCGTGCTCGGTTGGAGGTAAGTACTTTTGCTCATAGCCTACGTGTCGTGTTGACTCAAGAATTCACTGTTCGAAGCGCCCTCGTTGGAGTTGGCAGTATCTTCTTATTAATACCAGTCCCAGGTTATCTTGCAGGTCTCCTGCAAGGTATCAATGAAAAGAAGATGGAAAAGGTCAGTGTTATCTTTCCTTACGTATTACCGATGGCTTACGCTCCCTTTTGTTTGAATGATAGACCGATGCTCGTGTTGAAGCTGTTACTCAAGGTGCGTCCCTTTTTTTTTCCCAGACCATGCAACGGTTTTGCTCATGTTTTTTCAGCCATCAGCGTTTTGCGGATGATCAAACTCTTTGGTTGGGAGAATAAAATTAAGAAACAGCTGGATGTGGCCAGAGAAGAAGAATTGACTTACCTGATGAAAGATAAAGTGAGTGTACAACATTGCTTACTCAAGCTTTCAATTGTAACCCTTTGACCTAGGTGGTCTCACTCGCCAACGACCTAATCAAGTGCATATCCAATCCTACTTGTTAGCTGATAATGACTGACTGCCATCCTAGCTACCTCATCCCAACAATTACGATGTTGATCACATACTCCTGCTTCACAATGATTGCAAAACAGCCTTTAACGCGTCAGTCATTTGAAACTGAGAGAAAATCCTCGCTGACATTTTGTACCAGCTTCAATAATCTTCTCAAGTATGGCTGTTTTCGACGTGGTTCGGACTGTGCTTTATCGAACGAGCTGGATATTTTCAATGACTATGCGAGGTAGGTCTTGGTCAGTTTGCAAATATCGGGTTTAACCAATCAATAGGCAAGGTGTCCCTTGAACGCATATCGAAGTTTCTTAACGAATCGGAATTACTTGACAACTACTCCGAGGAAACATGTACTGAAATTTCCATTCAGACTGTCCCTGAGGACAAGAGCAACATTGTCGGGTTCAATAACGCCACCTTTTCGTGGTCGAAGGACGTTGACAGTGGTGTTCTAACACCGTCATCGCGCTCTTTCAGACTCAGGATCGCAGATACTGTGGAGTTTAAACAGGGGACATTGAATTTGATTGTGGGACCGACGTTCGTACTATTTTTCACTAATACTTGAAGATCGATATTTAACAAACATCTCTAGTGGATCTGGAAAAACCTCAATCTTGATGGCTCTTCTGGGTAAGTTCATGGAACCCAAAATGAACGAGCCAAGAATCTGACTGATTTCATTAGGCGAAATGCACTTCTTACCCTCATCCGTTGACTCTTGGTTCAACCTTCCACGTGAAGGTGGTGTTGCGTATGCTGCCCAAGAGTCCTGGGTGCAGAACGAGACGATTCGTGATAACATTCTATTCGGCTCGCCCTACGAAGAAGATCGGTACAAAAAGGGTACCTTTTAGTCAACGGTTTATTTGTCTTTCATTACTCAACTTTTGCCGTAGTGATTCGCCAATGTGCCTTAGAGAGTGATCTCAAACTCTTCAACGCTGGAGACAAGACTGAAGTTGGAGAGAAAGGTCTGACTCTGAGCGGTGGTCAAAAAGCGAGAGTAACATTAGCAAGAGCGGTTTACTCTTCGGCCTCGATTGTCTTGCTCGACGATATTCTTGCTGCTTTGGATGTCCACACGTATGTTCCAATTGTCAGATATGCATAACATCGTCTCAACACTTGAACAGCGCAAAGCACATCGTCCAAGAATGTTTGATGGGCGACCTGCTTCATGATCGTACCATTCTTTTGGTCGTAAGTGGTTCCCCTCTCTTTCTCGATGGATCATAACTCTATTCTAGACGCACAATGTTGCTCTATGCAGCCCAATTGCCGACCACTTTGTGGCCATTGGGATCGATGGGTTGGCCCGAGAGATCTCTGATATATCGGAACTCCTTGGAAAGGACAAACAGTTGGCCGAGGAAGTAGAGAAGCAAGAAGAGGAGCTGGAGATTGAAAAAGAAGTGATTGATATGCTCAAGCAAGATGTCAAGGAAAGCGAAGGCAAACTCATTCTGGCTGAAGAGCTTGCAGAAGGACATGTCAGCTGGAAATCCATCAAGCTGTACCTCAAGGGCCTTGGCGGAAGCGCCCCTGTCGCTTTTGTCGCGGTTTGGTTAATGGGAAGATTCTTAGTGGAGGTCTCAACCATGTTCTCGGTGTGGTATCTCGGCTATTGGGGGACGCAGTATGAGGGCCACGATCCTCGAGACGTTTCGACTGCTCAGTGAGTTGTAATAGCCTAATCACGAAAACATGACTGACTGCCTTTTTCAGTTATCTCTCAATTTATTCGGCTCTTCTCCTATTCTGTGTCCTCGTGTATGGCGCCGAGAATTTGTTTTATAATCTGGGAACCCAGAGAGCTTCACGATCGATAAACTCTCAGCTCGTTCATTCTCTGCTGAACTCTACACTACGGTAAACATGGTTGACCAACTTAACACTTCTGGAAACTGAATTGGCCTCCAGCTGGCTTGATGAGACACCCGCTTCCCGGATGATCACTCGTTGTACACAGGACATGGCGGCCATCGACATTCAGCTTACTTGGTGTCTTAACGGCCTCGTATCACTCCTAGTGGGGATGGTCGTCAAGCTTTCCGGTCCTGTGTTTTACACCCCTATTTTTATCCTGCCTGGAATCTTCATCGCCGTGGTTGGAAGTTATATCGGTAACATCTACTTGAAGGCTCAGATGTCTGTCAAGCGAGAGCAGAGGTGAGTGTCTTGTTTTGCCTCCTTAAATTTTGCACGCTCAAAACATTTTAGTAACGCACGGTCACCTATGCTCGCTCATTTTGGAGCCGCTATTGCTGGCCTTGGTACGTCCACCTTGTTGCCCTTTGTTCAGATCTTCTGATCCGCGGTTTAGTTTCTATTCGAGCTTACGGCTCTCAGAAGCCACTCAGGAACGAGTCACTCAAACGCATCGACCATTTTACCAAAGTTTCCAGGATGTCATATAACCTCAACCGATGGATTGGAATCCGAATTGACTTTTTGGGAGCCTCTTTCACAACAGCACTGGCCACCTATCTCGTGGTAACTCGAAAGATCAATGCCGCCAACACTGGCTTTTCCTTAAACATGTCACTTGAGTTTTGCGCATTCATTCTCTACCTGGTTCGTTCGTACAACGACTTCGAGGTTCAAGCCAATAGGTGTGTCAAATTGACTTTCAAGACCTTTCGTTGTAATAACGATATTAGTTTGGAACGTGTGCAAGCATATCTTGAAATCGATCATGAGCCTGAGCCGACTAAAGCTGGAAAACCCCCAGCCGCATGGCCGAAGAGTGGGGAGCTGAAAGTTGAGCGCCTTTCAGCGCGCTACTCACCAGTAAGTCAATCTATTAGTACTTATTTGTGCTATTTTAATAAGCTATCTCGCCCACTAGACTGGGCCCAGGGTATTGAACGATCTGTCCTTTTATGTCAAGTCAGGCGAACGCGTTGGCATTGGTTAGTATCTCTCTTAACAAAATGCAACTTAAACTGACCATTACTATAGTGGGTCGAACTGGAAGCGGTAAAGTAAGTTTTGGCGCTTACTTGTTGTCATGCGCTTACTTGTCTGCAGAGCTCCCTCACGCTATCCCTCCTACGCTGCATTTTGACCGAGGGTAGTGTGTTCCTGGATGGGATTGAGACCAGCAAGATCAATTTGGATGCCTTGCGATCAAACATTACGATCATTCCGCAAATGGTAGATACGTCCTCTTATGGTTGGAATAAGATTCTAACTGGACCTGTGTAGCCTGAGCTTCTTAGCGGAAGCCTTCGCCGCAATCTTGACCCCTTCGAGCAGCACGATGATGCCACCCTCAATGATGCTCTGCGAGCCTCTGGATTGTTTGCACTTCAAAGTCAGATGGATGAAGGGCAGCTGACGTTGGATAGCGACGTAGCAAGTGGCGGCAACAATCTATCAGTGGGACAACGTCAAATTCTTGCATTGGCAAGGGCTATCGTTCGTAACAGCAAGCTTCTCATTCTGGATGAAGGTATGGGTACTCTACGAATACAGCAGTGGCTTGCTTACTCACAATTTTATAGCCACATCTGCCATTGGTCAGTTTTAAAGTTTTAGAGGTCCTTTTTCCACTCATCCCAAAATCAGATCATAAGACTGATACTATCATCCAATCGACTCTGAGAAATGAAATGAGCGCTGACACGACAGTTCTTACGATTGCCCATCGTCTCCAGACAATCATGGACGCTGACAAGATTGTAAGTGATTACCATTTCAACGTGTCCTGGAGGTAACAGCTCTTTCTCACTTAGATGGTCCTGGACAAAGGCCGAATTGTATGTCAAAATAATTGTTCCTAGCGCGATGGAATCTAATACACCTCTTCGTATCTAGGTTGAGTTCGATACTCCTCAAGAGCTTCTGCAGAAGAAAAGTGGACAGTTCAAGGCTCTGGTAGATGGAAGTGGGGACAAAAAAGCGTTATATGCCACAGTCGAACAAAAGAACAAAGCCAATCTTTGACTTGAACATTTATCGACTTAGAACGCCTTCTGTGTATTCGTGTATTGCCTTTTCATTTGAATGAAGATTCTAGTGCTCTGCAAGGAACGCATGTTTGGTTATCGGCAACAAACCAAACAGAGAGTCTCGTACCTTGACAAGCCTCATAGATAGTTTCAATTTCTGCGCTCGCGACCTCATGGTTTCTTCATAAAACTCTTACGGTGATGCAAACGAATTCCATTAAACCTCCAAAATTTCGCTCATCCCAAGGGTCGCAAATTGGCGTCTACAAGGTTGATGCTATCAAGGTGTGACTTTGAATTGACTGCCAAAATGACGCAGACGAGAATGGGTTCAACAGGATATTGCGGAATCTTTGAATGTTACTATCTCGGAGAGTGTTGCGTCTTCATTAGCTGGCGATGTTGAATACCGTCTAAATCAAGTAATTGAAGTATGAGCTCAACAAACTTCTGAAAATAACGCGGATTTTAAATAACAACGACGCCTCTAGGAAGCAGCACGTTTCATGAGACATGGTCGACGGACGATGCTCACCACTTCAGACATTGACCAAGCTTTTCGCGTCCTGAACATCGAGCCTTTGTACGGACACTCTGCCTACAACCCGAGCACCTTTAGACGTGCACTCCCCTTTCCCCAACTTCAGTCCGCTGGCCCAGTTTTCTTCATCGAAGACGAAGAGATCGACTTCGATCGCGTTCTTCGGGAGGAGAAGGTTGCTCTTCCGAAAGGTGTCAGCTGGACAGCACACTGGCTTGCAGTCGAAGGGGTGCAACCCCTGATACCTGAAAACCCTCCTGCCATCCCTCGAGATGTAGACGAGAAAAATGCAGATACGTCAAAAGTGAACGGTATTGGTGCAACAATCAACGGCACTTCACTTCCTTTAGGTCTCGCGGCCAACCTTCCTGGTGCGAAGAAAGGACCTACACAGCACCCGAACCAACAAAATCAACAGCTCGTCAAACAAGTTCTATCTAGGGAATTACAATTATACTACGCCAGGTTGACTGGCTCTCTACTACCACCCTCATCAGACTTCGCCAAGCGTGCAGCCGCATTGGCCAGTCTTAGAAACGACGCGGGCCTGCAAGCCCTTTTACCCTACCTAGTTCGATGGGTCGGCGAAGGCGTGGTCAGCGTTTTGAAGGACGGTTCCCAAGAAACCAACGAGGGCAAGGTCCTCGATGTACTACTAGACGTCATTGGTGCTCTTTTGGATAACAGTACGCTGTTCATTGAGCCATACGTAAATCTTGTCGTCTCAGTTGAACTCCCCGGATTATTTACTTACCCAAATCATTTAGCTTCATCAGATATTGCCTCCAATTCTCTCCATTCTTCTTCACTCCGCCCTTCCTCCCACACATTCTACGCAGCTCCGAACAACAGCCTCGCAAACTCTGTCAAAACTTTTGACACGACACTCAACGACATATCCATCTTTGTCGCCCCGCATCATGAAAACACTTTTGCTTGCTCTTATCTCTCCGGGCAAGAGTAGTGGTACAAGAGAAGGTGCTATACGTGGGCTCGTTGGAGTTGGAAAGGAAGCTGTGAGAAAGGGTCTGGTAGAAGGTGGTGGGGCCAAAGTTGTCGCTGCTGAATGGGAGAGCGAAGGCATGATGGAGCAGACAACTCTTGTCGGTTCACTAATGGTATGTCAACGTCCCAGAATGAGACATCAATTGATGTTCAAGCTAACGTGGTCTCTGCAGGATGCTCTTCGGGTACTTAAACCTCAGTCAGACATGACTGATGGACTGGACTCCTCGAAAGAAGCAGACGCTCAAATCCTCGCTAAACTCAACGACACTCTAGGCGCTTTCTTCGCCTCACAGGTTGCAGTGGATGCCGATTGGGCAAAGGAAGTACTTGGTATCGCTGCTTCCTGACCCCTTCATCTGTATTTTTGGTGTTTGTCTCGAGTATTCATCTTGCTTGCTCTTTGTTCTGCGAAGCTAACATGCAAAAGACATTGTATTGTCGTTCGAGCCATGATCTACAGCGCAGGGTCAGCTGGACCCGCTGCAGCAATTTTTGCTTTCAATTCCTCGTATATTTTCGCGATTTCCTCTTTCTCTAGCTTCTGAGTTGGCCAACCGATAACAAGCCCTTCGTTATCCGTCTCTGCTGGTTTTGGGATGACATGGAAGTGTACATGCGGAACGACCTGGGATGATAATATGAGCAAGATAACGGCTATAGGATCTGGTCAATACAGACCTGATGCGCAATCTTGCCATTGTTCTGTAAGATGTTGTAGTTTTCGACACCCTGGGCAATAGCGATCTTCTTGGCAATTGGGAGAATATCTGTCATGTAAGAGTCCGGGAGCTCGTGGACTTTCTCAGCGTGATCTACAGGACGATTGGTCAAGTTATCAACCAGAACTCATTGTGACATACACTTAGGAATTACCAACGCATGTCCTTTGGAAAGTGGTCCGATATCCAAAAAAGCGAAGCTGTAGGCAATCGGTCTTGTCAGATTAACGGAAATTGCGGGCTCTGAGTCTTGATTTACGAAGTTTCGGTCTCGAAGAGCTTGAAGCTCGGGATTTCACCTGAACATTGATTTACATGAGCACAACCAAAACTATTGGTAGCAAAGAGCGGCCTACGAACCTTTGATTATTTTGCAGAACAAGCAAGACGCTAAAGATCTAACCCAAGAATTTAGGTCTGTACCCTCATAATCAACGTATTCCCTCACTTCGTGGCCATATTCGCGGATGATTGTGTATATTGGCGGAGCAGCTTAAGCGTTGTATGGCTGATCAAAAACCTAGATAAGCAAGCGGCCGGTCCGGATATTAAGGAGGCTCATGACCTCATGTGCCTTGTTTACACTATTCCACCATCATCACAAGTAAGCGCCCAACTCAAGTTATCTTGGGGGCGTTCACATAATCATAAACAGGCTTAAATGTCTTTAGTAGATGCAGCAGGAGCTACAGCGGAGTCTACCTTCCAAAATGTCCCAATAATGTGGGTAACGAAGATTTTGGTTTTTCCCTCAATAACTGAACCATAACGTAGAGATTTAGCTAATATCAAGAGCGCTGATCCTGATATCCGAAGAAAACTGGCCGGCGAGATCAGAGATGCATGCATGAAGGTTGGTTTCTTCTACGGTTCGAGCGTTTTCTTTGGTGTAGCGATACCGGACAAATCTAAACGACATTTCAAGTGTCAAATCACGGCATCAGCGAAGACTTAACAAGTGGTGCCCTTGAGGCCGCCAAAGAGTTTTTCGCTCTTCCTTTAGAGAAGAAAATGGAGGTACAGCATCCACTCATAAAGATAGATGTAGTGAGCGCTCATACTCCTACAGATTCATAACAAGAAGACCTCAAATTTCAAAGGTTACTCACCCGTTTTAAGTGGCAACAACGACCCAAACGGAGCTGGAGATATGCAAGAAGGGTTTGAATTTGGATGGGAGGCCCCTTGGACCTATGATGACTTTTCTCAGTCTGAAGACGATGCTGGTGGTGCAATGGCAGGCGCAAACATCTGGCCTACCGACGTTCCATACTTTCGTGAGCAGGCTTTAGGCTATTAGTGAGTCACTCAAAGAGAACCATCTCTCTTCGAGTTCACAAGATGCATTAGCCATGCCGCAGTAATTCTCGGGAAGTCACTTTTTCCGCTTTTTGCTCTAGCTCTGGACCTTAAGGAAGACTTCTTCGACGATAAGGTTTTGCGCTTTTTCATCCCGATTATTGATGAACCCCAAACATATTCGAACAGACACAACATTCGGCTGCGTTGATGAAGTTTCTCCATTATCCACCTCAAGCAGGGCCTGTCGATGAACGGGTTATTGGAATAGGTGCACATACTGAGTAAGTATCATAATGATTCAAATGTTAAACGCTTCTGACTTTATTCACTTCAAGCTGGGAGGTAATCTGTCTCTTTTTTTGATTTGTCATGCGATACTACTTTTGTCTAGTGCTTCACAATTTTGTGGCAAGAACCCGGAATCCATGCGCTCCAAGTCCTTAACTCGGAGAATAAATGGATTGATGCACCGCCCATAGACGGAACGCTGGTCATCAAGTGAGTTGCGGCCTGTTTTCCGATGACATCGTTCTAAGCCCAGAAGTCTCGGCGATCAGTTTGCTCGATGGACCAGTAAGTGATTCTCTCTTCCGATCTCGCAGAAATTATCCGTATGATTTACAATATGCATCAGATGATGTCTTCAAGTCGACTGTGCACCGCGCAATTAACAGGAGTGGTGTTCGCCGATATTCCATTCCCTTGTTCTTTGGAACTGATTACAGCGTGAGACTTGAGGTTAGTGTGATAATGTTCAGAAGCCTAAGTCACTGACCTTGTGTCGTTGTTTCCACCTGCACCACTCGACTGCGCACATCTAAATGTTTGGATCCGCAGCCTATAGTTAGTTGCATATCCCCAGAGAGGCCTCCGAAGTACGATATCATCACTGCAGGAGAGTATGTGAAGAGCCGACTTCAAGCAACGTACAATCATTGAGAAACCTAAGTTGCTCGAATGCGATTTGAAGAGTATTCGAATGATAAAATACAGGACAAGATATTGTTTACCTGACCTTGAAAAATTGTACGACTGTTGGCCCTGGTTGAGAAGATTCATTGTCTTTCACCGAATAATGAATCTCAACGTTTAACTCTCTTGAGTTCTTTTCGTTTTTAGTACACAAGAACCGCCCAACTACCAACGATCCTTCAGAGACCATGAAGGGCTCCCTGAGCATGAAGATCGTCTGTTTCCAGTGCGTTGGAGAACTATGGGGTCCTGTGCTGAAACTCGTAACATTTTCCTTTCCTTTCCCTGAGCTCTGTCGCCGCTTATGAGCAGGTTTGCCGCCGACAGGCCACATTTCTGCGAGTGAAACTTCTCCCTCTTTCACCAGTGTGACCTCTGTTGATGGAGGAATGGGATGACCAGAAGGAGAAAAATAGGTATCGAAGTAGAGAACGAAGGCGGAGACCTTGGTTCGTTGGTCAGCTGTTGAAGAAAGGGTAAAGGAAGACGCGAAGTCGAGATCTCGCGGAGAGACATCAGAAAGAACAAAGTCCTGCGAGTGGGTTAGGCTACATTAGTTGGGATGTTGTGTAGGGTAGAAATTATTTTTAAACTGACTTTCACAGGGTATGCTTTACACAAAAGCGTTTCAGGGCCTACCACGTCGACGATCGCTTCGTCGTATAGCTCAGAAGACATAACCGATAGGTCAAACCCTAGACAGTTGATGAGGAGAAGACCGCCGTCGAGGAAGATAAGGCTTACCATAAACATCATCCCAAAACCCTATCCTGTCTTTCCATATTTCACTGGCGTCGCATAGCCCCACCATCATCTGACTTTGGCTGGGAGCCATGATCCCTCCTGATCGGAGGAAACGATCTCGGGCTACTAGCACAGAATCCAGCATCGACTCGTAAAGTAATGCATACCCCATCCACTCTGAAATAATTATGTCGACCTTATCCACACCTTCAGGCATGGTGATGTCTTCAATCTTCCCTTTTACGACGGTGATGACGTTCTCAAACCCATTTTCTTTCACGATCTTCTCCGCCTTCAATGCGATATCGCTGGCGTCAACGGCAATGACACGCTTGGCGCCAGCTCTAGCGGCAAAAAGCGATAAAATGCCTGTGCCACAGCCAACATCCAGCACAACAGCATCGCGAAATAAGGTTGGGTTTGATAAAATAAATTTAGCATACGTTGACGTCCGTACTTTGTCTTGTATCATCACAGCATGAATGTCTAGGCGAACCAAGTTAAATTTACCTATTACCAGTCGTCAAAAATGTAAACATACCGTTGGCCTCATAGCTCTCAAAATAATGTGTGTCATCATCTCGGGAAGGTTTTTGAGCAAAGTCCTCGTGGACGCTCTGGATGTCTTTGGTTATATCGAGCTTTTCGGAGATCAGGACGCGGTACTCCAAGAAAGATTGGCGAGCCCGAGCGAGCTGTTGCTCCAGGTCATGTATTTTCTTCCTTGGGTCGGATCCGTTATCAACTTCTTCATCGTCAGACCAGTCATTAAAAGAAGATTCTAAGATGTGACAGAGGGTATGAGAAACATCCAAATTCAAAAGGCTGTGGTGCAACGTACGGATCAGAGGGTCGTTTTCGATTACAGGAACTAGATATTCGTCCGTGGAAAACCAGGGCTCGTTCCCCGTCAAAACAAGAGCGTGTGTTGGTGCCGAGTTCTAGCGATTCTGAGAATTTGGGAAAGTCGTGAGGAAGGAAACACACATTTTTCCGGATGAAATTGATAAGCCGAACCCGCTTATGAAAATCCAAAGCTCCAGACGGAAGTAATTTAGTCCCCCAGGTTAGTTGAAAACTTAACACTGACATACAAAGAGCTTTGCAAACGTCTTCCAACACAAAATGGTGTTTTTCTTTATCATACTCGAGAGTTTCCTCTATAGATTGAAAAACTTTTTCGTCGAACAGTGATTTACACTGTTGTGTGATCGAATCGGACTGCCAATCGTCCCAGGTTTGATCTTCTTCTTCTTCGCTTTCCGATGAAGATGAGTCATTTTCAGGACTATCCAAAGGTTCTCCGAATTGCGTAGGCGGTGGTAGATGGATGGACATTGTGACTAAGGAACGGAGTCAGGCATCTTCAGCTACCGAGCCGCCGGAAAGATGGAAGATAAGATAAGATAGAAAGGTTATCTCTCCGAAGGACAAGGTACTATGTGTCTCGGTTCGCGGGTGCTGCGTCCGCAGTGCCACTGTTTCGTCGTGTCGCGATTCTAAGAGCTACCTGATAATAAAAAAGCGTCGATAATGATATCTTGCTTTTCTCACTGCGGTGGCCTAATTCAACCAACTTTTCTCCGTGCGCTTTTTCTTCTGCCAGGACGGGTGACAGCGTACCTTATGGTGCATTAATGTAACGTCTGTTTAAGTTGTGACTCACTCAATGGTTTAATTCTTTAGGTTTTGATTCCTACAGTTAAAGCTAGAAAAAACCCTAGCCTCGACGAAACATTAGTATATAATCTCCTAATCATAATTAGACGACTATACAGAAGAACCCATTTTCATTTGAGCAACATGGCTTCAAAACCTACCAACCCAAGTCCTTCTAAGGATTCTACGTTATCCTTAACGCCTTCGCGTCCAAATTCCATTACGAGTATCACTACCTTGGTGAATCCGGAACGAAAACCACCAGCGCCTCCTCAGAAAGATTATGCTGCGGCGTTATCTGCACTCCAGTCACGCTATGGTACCGGTGCTACCCCCATACCCTTTACCAAACCGAAGTCTACGAAAAAACAATCGTCTTCGTCTGATTCTGAGAGTGCGTCAACATCGTCAACTCCGAAATCTTCTTCTTCAACTCTTCGGTTAACAACCACATCTTCTCACCAATCCTCCGAAGCTTCCGGCTCAACATCTTCGTCCTCCACTTTTTCCTCGTCGGAAGGCCATCCGAAGAAATACACACTTCTACGCTCTTTGTTCAAAGGCTAGTGACCAACTCAAATTAGAATTATATTATTAACTTCGTGGGATTACAGGGAAGGCCAAAGCCACACAGCACAATTTTGAAAGTCAATTGAATAGTGAAGAAGACGAAAGGAAGAAGTGAATAGAGGTCTTGATTATTTATTGATCTATCTGTATATTACAAGATTTTATTTCGTATTCTTGTGGCTCGTACTATACACTACGCTTTCCAAAACTGCAATCACTGCTTCCGAAGACTCCTCTTTAAGGTCACCCCGGCGGCAAGTCGATTTTAGCTTTTTACAATCCGTTCATGCGTAACGAACCAATTTTAACATGACAGAGCGTCCAAGATAATGACATGCCCTTACAAAATTATTCCCTCCTATAAGAAATGTGCTTTACAACCTCACGAACTACATTTTGTCATGATGTCGATGCCTCATAAGTCGTCAGCGAATGGGCTCGATACCCTAGAACCTAGCGAACCGATATTGGATAGCTGAGAACATCAGGGCCGCAGGGCTCAGAATTTTTTAAGAATCATAAGGTTAGGGCGCTATCCATGTGTAACTCTGTCCGAAGACCTGAATGAACCCTCTACCGCAGCGCAATTCCCGGTTTCCTTTCAGTAAAGCCCCTAAACCCTGACGGAAAAGCAGCCGAATCAATGTTCCGATCACGGCCGTGTGAGCGGACCGGCGTCTTTGGACGACGGTCACGGTCAACGTTAAGTATGCCATCAAACGCGTCTGCGCAGTTCATTGTACAATCACTTACCGAGATTGTGGGTACCAAAACATATTCGCGCAGTACATGCGCAGCAATAGCCAACATCTTCTTACGGTTTAAGTCGTTGCATTATGACTTTGAATTGGTTTAGCTTATCACCAACTTGAAGACTTGTTCCTTAGGGTGGATAAAGGGTCTATGGATAGATTCTTGAGAATAATATTTCGTCATTTTCGAGCGGGTTTACTTATCCAATCATATGTGCCGCCCTTAACCCTTTGACTCGAGTGCCAATCAGTTGATTAAAACAATCCCAAATACTCCAATCGCGTCACAGTTGAGGTATAAAAGCCGGAGGCGATTAGGTAGTCAGCCTGAGTCTTCCTCACAGCGTGTTATAAACAACCTACTCAGAAATCACACACACTCAGAATACCAGTCCTCTCATGACCAATACCAACACATCCAACGCCTCGTCGCCTTCTACGTACTCGCCCTCCATCACCCCAAGTTCAACATCAACGCTCGCTTCCTCCGAGGGAAGTAGGTCTGGAAAAATCAAAACAGTGCTTTCCAAAGTTTTTACAAAAAGCCCCAAAGGTAAGATCTCCTCTCTTCTTTGCCGTTGCGTCTCTATGCAATGCATCGATAAGTGTGCTAACACCCGATATGCTCCAGACACTCAAGGCATATTGACATCTCCCAGCCAAGAGACATTGACACCCTCCTCAACGATTGCATCAAATAAATCAGGCACTGACAATACAGTCAAGCTCGCCAGCGATTCATCATTCTCAAAAACAGCCTCGCGACAAGGATGGTCCTCGAACACCCCTACAAGACCAACCCTTGGAATGTGAAAAGAAGAAGTGCCTAAAGCGCCAATAATCTTGCCTAGTGTACAGCTTTTATACTGAATCTATGTTACCACGATTTCTTTCTTCCTTTGTGGTCTCGTGTGTGAACATTCTGCTAAATTCGACAAACTGATCTCAATCTCATTGTGAACACGGAGCTATGCGTAAGCTTAGCCACTTTTCCGTGTGCAAGATATGACTAGTACTATATCATCAGCGTCAAGATAGGCTGCAAAGCTCGGTTTGACTGCGCAAGTTACAGGGTAACTGATAATCGAGAACACTATCCTGCGGCCCCCTAGTAATGCCCTATCTTTCATATATTCTATGCCACAGCATCAGGCTTTACAGTAAATGGATTACTTGAGCAGCCCATCTGAACAGGCGGTGTAAACCGCAGTGGTCATGTTTCTACATAACATTATTCGTGCAGGTCCTGAATCTTGAACAAGTCCCAGCGCTGCTGTTCAAGTTGTTATTTATAGCGTGGGAGTAATTTCCAGAAGTAGAAGGTTAGAACAATGAAACGAAGTTTCCAGGCACTCTAAGCCACGACGATGGACGCCGAGGATGAAATTCCCTTCTACTCTCTGCTCAACTCAGGCTTCATTCCACGCGAAGAAGATGCATTTATCATCAAAGACATTTTAAATCGCCAAGTTGTTGAGGCTGCTTCATTAGAGAACCAGATTGCGCCCATCAAGGCGATGTACGAAGTCCTCCTCAATTGTCGGCATGGGCTTCAGAGCTCAATAAAGGGACTCCAGGGCTTAGTTTCTCTTCCTCGACGCAACAGAATTCCAGAAGACATACTTCGAGAGATATTTCTGCGATGCCTTCCAGATACTCATGACGCGGTCATCCATCCTAACGAATCTCCCATCTTACTTACTCACATCTGTTCAAGCTGGCGCCGAGTAGCATTGTCTACCCCTCTTCTTTGGTCTACCATTCATTTACCTCTCTACAATTCGCCCTCATTTTATCCACCCATTCCTCCTCCTACCAGTACTGAATTGGAGGAGAATGTGCAAGCGAGGGAACGAGTCATACAAACCTGGTTGGATCGTTCTTCAACATGCCCTCTATCTCTCACGTTGATCGATTTGGATCTCCCACCTGCAAGTCAGAAAATATTCAACCTGATTGTCTCCTCGTCACATAGATGGAGAAGCATGAAATTCTCTACTTCTCACCAGCGAATCCAGACGATGTCTGAGTCCAATCAGCTGGACCTTAGCGTGCTTCAAAATCTCGAGATCGAACTCCAAGCGACGGGGTCTTGGGAGTCCCATAATCTTATTCCCCAAGCACACTCAAAGCTACAGACTTCGCCTCTCTTTTCCGCGCCTAATATCCGGCATTTCAGCCTCTCTTCTTTCATGGCGCCTGTCGGCTCTCTTCCAATAAAATGGGAGGGTCTTACCCAAATGAAACTCGCATACAACGATCATCCAAAAACTGTTGCGGAAATGCTCAGCCTCCTCCGACCTTGTCGGAAGTTGGTCTCTTTCTCTATCCTGATCTCCCATACACCTGTCCACTTTCCCAACCAAACTGTGCAGAACTTCACCAGCGATGACGATGGTTCAGTCGTATATCTACCGGACCTCGTCACCTTCGAAATATCATCCAGTGCAGCAACCAGCTCACCTGATGAATTCAGCAGACTTCACATGCCGTCACTCAAGAACCTTACCTACAGTTATCCGGTTCTTCCAGGTACCCATACACCTCTCGTATCCCTTACTCAAAGTTACACGATACGATCCTTGTCGATAAGCACATCAACCCTCCGCGAGGATGATTTTCTTCAGTGTCTGAGGTGCTGCAAAGAGTTGACTTCTCTTACTCTATTCGCTTCTGAATCCTTCGTCGTGAATGCTGGTCGAATCGAAAACAAGGACGATATATTGAAGTCGCTCTCATTACCAGACGCAGATGGCGAAATTTTATGCCCCAAACTCGAGAATCTGCAGCATTCTGTTGGGTCTTTCATAGAGACGCATTGGAGTGACGAAGAAGTCCTCAACTTTGTGAAAAGAAAACAAGCAGGCAAGCCTGGACTCTCAAAACTCAAGCGCCTTGCCATAATCTTTGGACGAGTCCAAACAATACCACTCGCGAAAGAGCTAGAGCAGTTTGTGAACGATGGGTTGGAAATTTGTTTACAGTATTCAATCAAAATGGACTGGATGAAGCCGATGGCATACAACAGCGTGGGCGCACCCCTCACGCCGTCCATTCATAATCAGTCATTTCTACCGTCCAACATCTTTTGATATACCGGAAACCAATGGCTTACATTTAATACATATACATTATCACGAGTTTTGTTTCACGTAGACGCTTCGTTTTTGGTGCACAACATACAAAACTAAAACAAACAAAAAAGACATTACTCATGACTATATACTTTTCAAACGGGGCTGTCAGCGCTATGCCCAGCTGGCATTGGATTTGTCTGCGCGTTCCCGTTCCCGTTCATACGACTAGATTCAGAGAGATGTCAATAAAGCAACTTCTCTATGTGAAGGGTACGCACGGCTTGTTGAAGATACTCTCCTCCCCAGTAAAGAGGAACGCGTCATAAACAAAAGCACCGAACAATGCACCGAGGATGGGCCCCATGATGGGACACCATATCCAATATTGACTGTGGACGGTGCAGGTCAGCATAGTCAAGTTCGTGAAAGTGCAGCTTTGAAGGACGGACTTTCGAAACGTGAAGACTTCTTTGCCATATCCAACCATTGCAGTTAGAAGTCTTGGACCCAAGTCGCGAGCAGGATTGATGGCATATCCGGTTTGCATACCAAGAGAAGCACCGATTCCGAGTACCAGGACGAATAAGACCACAGGCGCTAATCCAGAAGGAGGTTGAAGGTTTTTCTTGTCGCTCATAGCGAGAACAACAATGAGCAGGACAGCCGTTCCCAGAAATTCATCAAAGAAAGCTGACACATTGGTCATGTAGTCCAGCTGCAGAGGCATGCGTTAGAAAGCCATAATCACTTTGTCGGATTCAATCGGATTTACCGCATAAGTTGAAAATAGACCCGCAGTTTTGAGAGTTCTAACGCCGGGGCCTTCGAAGAGATCAATGGCATGATAGTAGTTTCCATACGTGACGGCAGCGCCCACCATCGCGCCAAGTACTTGAGCAAGGATGTAAATCTACCAAATATATATGTTTGATTTCCAATCTGGATGAAGTCCTGCTCACCGGTACTTTTCGCCATGGAAATCCCCTGAAGACTGCCAGAGCGAGCGTAACCTGATAATAGCAATACGGATTTCAGTCAGAGCCAGAACTCGAGCGTCGCCTTCACCATAACATACCGCTGGGTTGATGTGGCCACCAGAAATTCCACCAGACACCCAGACACCCAAGGCTGTTCCGGCGGCCCATCCAATATTGATGGAGAAGTATTCCTTGAATAAGATAAACCCACAGACTTTCTGGGAAAAAGGCGAATCAAAAAGCCTACCCCTTTTGCAGAAGGCGCAACACTTGGATTACCGCTGAGCACGACTTGGCAGTCAACACCCGTTCCAAAGATAATCAGAATACATGTCCCAAAAAATTCTGCGAACGGCTCCCGTAGGAAATTCCTGTGAACAAATGTCTTGAGTACTCGAATAGTGAATCCACCAAGCCGTTGTTATCTTACCGATACCTGGCCCATCGATTCGGAAATTCCGTATGGGTTGGAGGAATTTCCTCCTGGTGCTCGTGCTCGATGTGCTCGACGGATTCCATGTCTTTGCTCATAGTGGAGCGACCGATTGACGCTCGCTGGGTGATATCAGAAGATGTTGTGGGTGCCATTTGCCAATGAATGCGTCTTTTTATAAGATATCGCAATCTCTGATAAGTCCTTCAATTTGAGTAATTGGACTGGACAAGCTTGAACGAAAGGCCCTGCGAATGGTTGATGGGAAGGAGGGGTATCAAGAACCTCGAAATTTGAGATCCATTAATAATATTTGCCACGACCGGCACAAAGCAGATGCCAAACCGAAGGAAAAGTGCAAAACGAGGTAGGCCAAGATCCAGGTTCCATGCTGTCGAGAAGGGGAGGACTGGGTCATCGGAGCATCCCAAAATGTCCATCATACTTTGCCAACAGTGAGAATCTAAGAATAAGCCTTCCCCCAGATTCAAATATGGGGGAAGATCGTCATCGCTGCTTCTCCACCTCCGAGACACAAGGTCGATCACTGCCGCCTACGCATAGATTCATGGCAATGCGAGTGGTCAGCAGATGGCCAGACATCTAGAACATCCTGAGTGCCGAGATGCAAATGAAGGGGGCAAATAATCATCGTTATTGAGGATGTCGTCCGAGTGGGACATTTGATGGACTCTATTTCGAGCTTCTTGATGAAGAAGTAAGCATGGACGCTATCTTTTAACTGGAAGTGTCCGCGTTCGTCACGGAACACCGAAAAAAACACGTTACTGGAAGACGCTGTATAAATGGTGCAAAATTATTGATCTGTAGAAACTTGAGTATACACAGTGAGCACTGCATGAGATTGCCGTAATCTTCAGAACGAAACGACTGTTTGACAGCGGAACGAGCCATTCAGAGCGCAGAATAGCAAATAGGCTATGGCCTCAGAAGGTCAGTTTTGCTTCATATCTTTTTTGGGTGACTGAAGGAGGACAAAAGCGAAGAATGGCTTATCGCCTGCGCCATGACCATGTTTGAAAGACAGACAGAAGCACCCGATACCTCGGAAAATAGAGAATAGAAATAATTAATAGATAAAGAAACTTACTGTACATGCTGGCTGGTCAAGGCTAGCCTGACTCGACATCCTGCCAAAGATTGGCCAAATGTGTTGATTCATATCAGCTGTTTCAAAGAGAAGGGCAGAAGGTCTACGGGTAATAGCTTGGCAACCTATTGCGAGCAAAAGCTGGTAGTTAGCACGGAAAATTGTCGAAAGAAGGACGTATAACCAAAACGTACTTGTCGAGCAATCTCCTCACCTCCGACTTCCCATCCGCCTTGACAGACATCTATAATACAGACTTCAACTAATCTAGCAATAAGAACGCTCATTCCGAAGCGTTCACCCAGGTATTTTCTCCATCTGAGCAAGTTCTTCAATAGCTTGAGCCTTCGAGCTAAGAAACGCTTCCTGGTGGATATTGACTCAGGGTTAAACCCTGGCAAAGTATGAGGGGTCGACTTGAATTTGGAAAGCAGTGCTTCTGTTTCCGTTATCGCGCTTTGGAATGCGTCCATGACCGATTTAAGGATGAGCTAAGCATCATGTATAGTTCGATTAGATACCATGTTTAATTGATGCAGTGGAGATGAAACACTGACCTGGAATTTGACGCTTCCAGGCTCAATGGAAGCCTCAATCTCCTCACCTAGGTCGATGATACGTCGAATGTGCTTTGAGGAGTAGACATCGAGTGCGCCGTTATCCAAAACCTTACATAACATTGGGATCAATGCGGTCGTTATCATTGACGCAACCAAATCGCCGTCGGGACCCAATTCTCGATCTTGAATAGCTGTCCCATGATCTCCTGGCCGACAGTATTCGTATAATCCATTGTACCACTTGAAGCTATGAAGACTCCGTTCATCCTATATGTGCTCCTGGATCAGCCTTCTGAAGCCATCACAAGTAAAATGAATGAATATAAACCTGAATACAGTCCCAGCCAACGCTCTCCAACCTCACCCAGAACTCCCAGACACTAACCACTCCAAGACCACCCCATGCACCGACGTAGCTGTCCGAGTATTTCTCTCTCCAAACGCCCCATCGACCTTTTCCGGGATCTCGAAATTCTTCTGCGCGTACATCAGAGAGTACTTCCTTGATCTTCCCAGAAAGCTCTCGAGTTGCTTCAGAGTATGCTTTGGAGTCTACTGGAGCAAGCGACGAATCTGTGGAGTATCCTTCTTCTTCTTGACCCAAGACTTTAGTTTGACGGGCGGAGCGAATTTGTTGCCTAGCAGTGCGAGCCAGACGCCGTTCCTTCCGTTGCTGTGCAGGATCTGGCTTCAGAAGAACCCGACCATATTCGTCAATCTCGTCAGGTTTTGATGAAGGTAGATTGGGTAGAGGTCCGAAGAATGTGGACAAATCATCATCGTCATCTTGAGACCGTCTGTTTCGAATAACCTCGGCTCGTTCTTTGAGTAATGAAAGGTGCTCCTTCTCCAATTCTTCAAGCAAGGGATACTGGAAAGTTTTTCAGAATACATAATCAAAGAACAAAGCTGCACGAACCTTTTCATCTAAGAAAGCGGCCACACTCTCGACCCATTCCTTGAATCCACCAAACCACGCTCGCTTCTCCTCGGCCTTCTCTACCATCTCTCTCATTTCTTTTTCACGGTCCTCTACCTCTTGCCTTTCACGAGCTAATGAATTCAAAGCAGCAGAATTCTTAGCGTGCGATGTCGCCAATTGTGCAAGTTGCTCGGAGAGGCGGGAGATAGCAGGGGACAGAGTGGGTACTGGAGTAGCGGGAGGAACTGAGGGAGAAAGTAGTCAGATTGTTATTGACAGACACATAAAGATAAGAAAAACACACTGGGAGCCGCTTTGTACACCAATTTAACCTTGGAGCCAGAGGACGAGGATGTAGGCGTACGATGACCCCCTCTGCGAAGCTGCTCTTGCTCCCATTCTGCTGTCTCTTCGTCCTCTTCTTCTCTGCACATACTATTAGTAACGAATACTTATCCAAGGGAGATCAACTTACGCATCGGCGATGAGCTCTTTCATCTCATCACGTCGCTTACTGGCTTCTACTTTTCTCGATTTCTTGCCCAAAGCAATGCGTTCTTGAGCACTCGTGAATTCAGCATACTCTTCAGCGGAGTTTACATTAATTCAGTCGTGCATGCAAGCAAAGGCTAACTTACCATCATCCCCTTCGCCCAGCTCATCTTCCTCTCGAACAAGCCTACTATCTGGATGAGGGCCGACTGGTACATCCTCTCTTCGTGTGACAGAAAGAGAGATAAAGTCCTCCTCTCCAGATGCTTTGGATTTCCTAAGTCGCTCTCTTTTTTCCTTGGCTACTTTGACAGATGACTCGGAGGGAATCACGGTTAAGTCATCTAGCCTGGGTATGAGCATTGTTCATTGATTAAGATGTAGTACATACCAATATCCATGTCTTCATCTTGAAGACGAACAGGACCGAAGTCAACCGACATGTCTACATCATATGAATCTGAAGTCGAAGGCTTGGGTGGTCTTGCGGTTGGGGTGCTGGCTTTCAGTTCCTCCAAGTACGCTGCGTCATATTTTGGCGAGTCACTGGAGATCGTAGCCTGCTCCAAGCTCGTTGGTAGTGACCTGAGTTTTGTTCAGCAAAGGATGTTTACCTTCAAAATTGACTCACGCAGGGTGCGTGCCCAATGCCGCTTTGCGGCTCAAGCTAGACTTTTTAACCTTGAACACCTCTCCATCCCCTTCCTGGCCAAATAATCAGTTATTACTCCTGGTTTAAGTTATATACTTACTTCTTCTTCGTCACCGCCAAAGCTTAGACGTGACTTTGTCCTGGACTTTTGAATCTTCTTCTTCAACTTTACTGCCAAAGTGCTCGGCGATTCCTGGACCGTTTCGACCGAATTTTCACCTGAACTTATTACAGCATCAGGAGACTTTTCTCGACCTCTTTTCGTGGGTTTTCCAGTTGCTGTTTTCCGTTTAAAGATTACAGGAAGAGCGTTGTCCATGGTAGCCAGAGTTGAGAGTAGACGATCCCGTGATTTATGCGTGACTCAAGGACACTGTCACTGTCCCGGAAACCGAAATGTTCCCACGAATATAACCCTTGCAAGATGCCACCGCGTCCGCGACCTCGTCCAATTCCCAAAGCCACAACCTCGACGTCCAATGTTGTGGCAGGATCCTCCTCTCAGGCGGGCTCGTCTAATGCGACCTCGGCCAGCCCAACAGAGCAGGCAGTGTCGAAATTCCGTGATATCGTGGTGAACGACACGGATGAGATGTTCATGAAGAACAGGAATCGCTCTTCCAAAACTTGGCAGAAATTGGAAAAAATCAACAAAGGTATTGCTGTTGTTCTAACATGCTGCTTGTGACTCAGGGTGCTAATCAAAGCTAACAGAGATAGTCAAACCCAACCATGACGATTCAAGTGACAGTGGTGGTCAGGACGAGAAAGATCTTACTCCTCGGCGTAGAAAGCGTCAGAAGAAAGATGCGAGTGTCGTTCCTAGCTGGCAGAAGAACTCCGACTTTAAACGGTGTGTCTTCAACCGTAAACACGATGCACATTGCATCACTCATCCTTAATCGCGCCGCTTTTAGGATGCTGTCGGTTGACCTATCTGATTCGTCTGACGACGACATTCAAATCATCGGAGATTCGTCAACACCAAGAGGTAACCACAAAGGAAAACGGAAGAGACCACGGAGTCGCTCTCGCTCTATCACTCCTCCACCGGCGCTTCCTGAGCATCAACTACAGAACGCGAAGAACGTGGTCCGGTAAGCACTGTCTGGCACTCTCCCGCAATCCTTCACTGAGCTCAATCTGTCGTTAAAAATAGCCAGGCACTTCGAGGTGCCGTCAGACCACTCTCCCCAACACTCGATCTGGATGAATCGTCAGATAACATTGAACTTGGGCCTGAGTTTACAATGCTTGCTGAGCGCATACGCAAAGAAGGTCGTAATAGAGGGAGCAGTCAAGCTCCGGAAGGTGTTGAAGGCGATGAAGTTCTCATCACCGTGAAATGGGTTCCCCATCCTCTTAATCCTAACGGAGAGTCGGAAGAATGGCAATATAAGGTTAACAGGGTGCGTTACTGAGCTCTTGATGTGCATACATCTATCTAATTACTTCAATATCCGATAGACGGATAATTTTCGAGATTTGTTCGATGCAGTTGCGGACGATGCAGGCGTAAATGCCATAAACCTCATTCTAACCTATCAAGGCAAACGATTCTTCTCTTCAATAACTTGCCAAACCCTCTCTATCTGGTCTGACTCAGCCCTCTTTTGTACGTGCTTCCTTATTAGTTCTTTGGCCCCAACTTCATTGTTTTGTTAGCTGCTTATGAAAAGACCGCCTTCGAACACATCCAAAAGAACCAACGAATCTCCTACTCACAACCCCCTGCTGGGCTGTCGCAGACTCGTGCAGTCGTACAGAGCAACACAGATGGTCCGATTGAACTAGATTCAGATGACGATGACGCTGGTTATCAGAAGAACCATGCCTCACCTCCCATTGAAACCCAGACTCAGACTCAAGAATCGGATGCTGACTCTGAAGCGGAACAAGGAGATAAAATCAGAATTATCCTACGCTCCGCAGTCACAGGCAATAAAGACTTTACTCTCATTGTCAAACCAACTAACAAATGTGGCTCGATCATCAAAACTTTCATCAAGAAAGCGGGTCTGGCAGCAGAATATCCTCATTTGTTTGGGGGGAAAGGCGGTGGGAAAACCAAGAAGGATCCAAGACTTTGCATTGATGGTGAAAAATGTGATAACGACACTGAAATCGCTGAAATGGATTTGGAGGAGGGCGACAAAGTTGATGTTGTTGGGCTCTGATTCGCGCTTTTCTGATCCTAACTCCCGCCGTCAGTCCCATACCTTGCCCTCTTTTAACTATGTGTCTGCTGCTCTGCTGCTCTCTCGCATTATCCTTCGTTTTTCACATTACAATAGCCCCTCCATTAATAACGAAACTTAAATACTTGCTCTAATGACCATGGAATCAAAAGTCTACGATATTCCCTATCGGAGCACATGCTATTGCCAACCATCATTCGCGTTCCTGACCAATATCCGTGCGTTATTTACGAATGCTCGAATGAGTTCGTCAAACGCGCTTCGCTCGTGCTCAGAGGCACTAGCTTCGTTTCTCTTGAGCGCTGTTGCCATTAAAAGGTCAGGTCGAGCTATCTCAATTTCGAGTTCGTGAAGAATTTGCGGCTATTGAGAAAATTTGAAACGCGTGTTCCCAGGTGCTAGTGTCAGAACTCACTGGTGCGTTGGCCGACATGGTTGACGTAACTTGGGTTAAGTCAATCTTAAACTCCTCGTGCGAGTAGCTCAAGCGGTCTTTCCGTCTTGAATGCGACGTAGCGCCTAACGGGTGAGGCGCTAAAGTAGTAATTTATCAGCATACACCTTTCAAAGATTGTTGCCGAATTAGTGACTGACTTGGGATTTCCAGATTCACACTAATCCTCCAATCAGCCTCCCTCTTTGGACTGTAGATATTCAAATCTCCAAGTCGGACTTTCCGCATCGTTTCTAGCACTGTCCCTGTTTTTTCGTCCCGTGTCACACGAACTTTCTCAGAATTCTCAGATGGGTAAAATGTGTCAACAAGATAGAGATGACTGTAGTCAATGGGACTATGCGATAGTGGGGGATTTGTTTTGAGATTGTTGAGCAGAGTATTGAAATGCCTGTGCTGGTGCTACACACTACCTCATCAACGAGTTACTGTAATAAGACACGGATGTACACATACCACCGACATATTGGATTCAAATCGAACTTCGGAAAAGCCAGGCGCCAGAACTAGTGCCACAATACGGACAGACAAGAAGTGCATGCAAAGTTACATCGTCAACATAGATTCAGGCTTCTTGGCAAAGCAAAGAAACAAACGATGTACTTGTTTCCACAAGAACAGGTAACGACAACCTCTGTCCACTAGACCGTTCTCGGAGCACCCCAATCTTCGCTTCGACCTCCACCTTTGCGTTAGGAATTTCTTGACCTCGCGTCATGATCATATGGTGCACAAAGTCTGCAACCTCTTTGATGAACTCGTCCAGGGGTTCAACGCCAAGTATTGACAGCGACAAAGCAGGAAGAGAACTAGGTGATGCAGAGCCGTTTGGTCGCTCATTTGAAGGTGAGGAAGCTCTCCGTACGCGTTTCATGATAGAGGAAAGGTCTGAACGAGGAGGGCGCGAGAACGAGGCGTGGTGATTCGGAGAGATCGAAACAGTCGCAGGGTCACACCGTTTGCTCTTAACCACCATCAACCTGTATTATTCAACGAGGACCTCGCGAAAATAGTCGCTGTTGCTTCTGTAAAAACAAGCTTTCAAATCAAAGCAAACAGCGGTAGAAATGGCACCAGAAACCTGCGAAAACTTCCCATAGGTGACTGTCTTTCATATCTCCTGTCACTGTGGTTCTTGGAGTTCGTAACTCACTATACGATTTGTGCGCCAAGTTGGAGCTTCGATTTATGACGAAATCCTGTAAGGCCAGTCTCGAGTACTGAAATAATGATTTGGATGGCTCGCGAACTATTCCCCAAAAACCAATATGCCTATCACTTTCAATATCGCATCTCATCCCGCCGAACCAGTCCCCGTTAACCCAGTCACAGAAGCCCAGAAATGTGCAAAAGTAGACGACATCCTTCAACGGATCGCATCACAACGTCGCTGTAAGAAGAGCAAAGAGGTCTTACAATCGTCGTTGTCAACTGGCAAAGAATATGCTACAGATTTCGATTCTATTCGATACCGATCAAATGGCTTGGTTCACACCGTCGTTGATGCCTATAATCGACATCATAACTTGGTTTTGAGGCCAGACGAAGTCTGGATGGCAATCCTGACCCAATTTAACTTCTAGTAGGTTCCTTATCGCTGAGTCTTCCATTTGAGCTGAAGTTGCTTCATAGCGTTAATGCCCATTCCAAAGAACTTCGATCAACATTTGTTCGGCACGAAGGCAAGAAAGATCTCACTGTTCATGCGATGGGTGGTAGGTACAACGTTGACTTTGGCACAATGGCAAAAGAGATGACAGATGAAATCGATAAAAATGTAAGTTACTTCTATTAGCTCTTTTATATCCTCTATTCATATTTCTTCAGCTAGTGGATAAGAACTTGAAAGATTGGGTCCTCCCTAACTTTAGTACGACTACCGACAATGATACGATTATCTGTGCTGTCCTCATGATGTCGACTCTAAAGTCGTAAGTACCGAACCAGTCAGATGCACTGCCTTCTTATTCAAACGATTTCCAGGTACTTTTCCTACAAATTTTCGCTTATGTGCGGTCTCCCTTCGGTCACTCTACTAGGACACAAATGCGACTGGGAATCTCTCTTCTCCCGTCTAGATAAGTTAGAAACATTTGGTAACGAACCAACTGCGTTTGCGACACTATTGCGGCCTATCCTACGCCGCTTCGTCAATGCTTTTACCAGAGCCGAGGGCAATGAATCCCCTGACATTGATTTCTGGTCTCATATCTGCCATTATAATTCCGGGGGCTCAGGTACAGACTACTTGTCAGGTTGGATAACCGCGTTCTGCGTTTGGGATGAAAAGGGTAAATGGATGGGCCCAAAATTAAAGGTTCCTTGGTTCAGCTGGAAGCGAAGAAGTTTGAAGTTGGAGCCGAAGCGCGAGATTATCCTCGACTCGGGCTGGGGCGAGCCTCAAACCACTTTGACGCTAGTACTTGATGAAATCCCGTATTCCTTCGTCGACTACGATGATGTTCCACCAGGGTACTGCGAGGTCGATATCAAGTTGGACGATAACGACGAGCAGATGAATTGTTTGATGGTAGCTGGGCTTCTGGGGAGCGTGGTTGAAGGAGATAAGAAAGATACGTTGAAACCTTTAACAGCCTGGATTATTTACGTTCCGGATCAAGTTGAGCAACCACTCTCCTAGTCACATCTATGAAATAGATTTATGGCTTTTTACAAAATCAACGGACGCAACTTCCACATCCAGCGTACTGCTGCTTTCGATGATGCTGGACTTGACCAGTGACCCATCGATCATATCTCGCGGTGCGCTTGAATGGAGTGGACGTGAACGCAGCACCGCGGCCTGGATGCACGAGGCCTTTCTCCTCGAATTTACTATCGTCGATGCGGTCTGAAGATATCCACAATAGCATAAACGTCCAGGACTTTGGGGATCCAATATGAACTACTGATGGAGGGGGGCTGTGCGATGATCGATTTTAGTGACACAGCTCCAATATGACATCTGGGGTTCAGGTTGGTCGACGTTCAAGCTTAAAGGGCGCCATTAGAGAGCGAAAAAGCTTTCTTTCCCCATCAAACAACCATGCCTGTTACATTCCCAGTGGCCTCTCATCCTGCTAACCCAGTGAAGGACTCGCAGGCTTGCAAAAGTATCGACAATCTTCTTGATTGGACTTGGGGCACCAAGGGCCAAGGTCCTTTCGGAGGTGCTCGGAAGAAAAAAACTGAAATTCTGCAGTCGTCTCTCTCGACTGGCAAAGAGTTCACCGTAGATCCGGCTTCCATCCGTGCCCAATCAAATGGGTTCGTCCACACCGTTGTCAATGCCTACAACCAACACCATCATTTGGTCTTACGTCCAGACGATGTGTGGATGACCATTCTGAGTCAATTTAACTTCTAGTAAGTCCCGCGATTGTTAATCTATATCACATCTGTTCATCCATGCTAATATGGCGCTCTAGTGTTAATGCCCACTCCGAAGACCTTCGATCCTCTTTTGTCCAGCACGAAGGTAAGAAAGAGCTGACCGTTACGGCGGGAGGCGACAGATATTCGGTCAACTTCGGCACTCTAGCGAAGGAGATGACTAAAGAGATCGACAAGAACGTACGACGTGACTATATCTTCTTGAACAATCCTCATTTATTTGCATTTTAGATCGTTGATAAGAGCTTGAAGGACTGGATCCTTCCCAACTTCAGCACCACAACCGACAATGATACTGTCGTTTGTGCCGTTCTCATGATGGCTACTCTGAAGTCGTATGTTGTCATTGGCTTTTCAAGTTGTCATCTGCAAAGTCTGATCAACTTTGTTCAGATATTTCGATTACAAGATGTGTCTCATGTGTGGCCTTCCGTCGGTTACCTTACTGGGGGATAAATCCGATTGGGAGTCTCTCATCATTCGTCTGGACAAACTTTCATCTTTCGGTACCGAACCAGCTGCATTCTCAAAACTCTTGAAGCCTATCCTTCGCCGGTTCGTCGACGCTTTCACGAGAGCCGAAAGTAAGGCTCCCCAGGATACCGATTTCTGGGGCCGCATTTGTCATTACTCTTCTGGAGGCTCGGGACCTAGCTATCTATCAGGTTGGATAACCGCCTTTTGCCCCTGGGACGACAAGGGTAAGTGGATGGGCCCCGAGATTTCAGAGGGCATCGGCAAAGGATCTGATGTTGTGACCTTCAAATCGAGCAAGGGACCTGGAGACCTGGGCTGGAGAGGGCTCGGAGATCTCCCAAAGGTCGTGCTAGATGACGTCCCCTACTCTTTCATCGACTTCGATGATGTCCCGTCAGGCTACTGTGAGGTTAATGTCAAGTTGGACGACAACGGCCAGGAGATCGATTGTATGATGGTATCAGGGCTTATGGGAAGTACAGTTGAAGGAGAGAAACGAGATACTCTGAGACCATTACCTGCCTGGTTTATGTTTGTAACGGAGACGGCCAAAGAGCCAACGCTTTGACGAGAATCTGATGTACTATTTACGATGCAAATTAAACGTGATTAGATGAAGTTGTGGTTGTGACGGTCTAAGTTGTCTGTTTTTCTGCGGTTCATGATAAGTCAGTCAATACAGTTTTTCACCTGGTAAAAACGAACGCACGACAACTTAATCAACAATTAGGTAGTCTGCACAAGCCCGCAGCGGCTTGGAATTTAGGTATTTGATCGAAGATAAACCGTGGATGAGACCGCTGGATTTAGGTCTGATGGGCCAAGACTCACCTTGGTTTCAGACTCTCGAACATACTTAAAGAGCGCTAATAAAGCTCCAAGAATGGTTCTTTCATTATAAAACTTCGACCATGCCGGTTACATTCAGAGTCGCTTCTCATGCTGCTACTCAGGTGAAGGACTCGAAGACTTGCAAAACCCTTGATGATTTCTCGATGATGTTGTTGCCCCAAGTCCTTTTGGAAATGCTGATAAGAAAAAAAATCGAAATCCTTCAGTCGTCTTTCTCCTCAGGAAAGGGGCTGGCCACAGATCTAGCTTCCATTTGTGCCCGATCGAATGGGTTTGTCGACACAGTTGTCGACGCCTACAATCAACATCATCATCTAGTCTTGCGGCCAGACGACGCGTAATTGGCTCAGAATCTATTCTGAGCCAATTCAACTTCTAATAATTATGTCTTACAATCTCTCTGTTCCGCAAGCGTGCTGAAACATACCAACGATTAGCGTTAATGCCCACTCCGAAGAGCTTCGAGATGTCTTCGTACAGCATGAAGGCAAGAAAGAGGCCATCAGTAGAATGACAGGCTCACTTTTCGGAGCTTTTCGGCACTTTTGTAAGACGAAAAGTGATGAAAAGTGATGAAAAGCTGAAAGTACCTAGCCGCTTTTATAACCCAGGCCATCGTACCGAAAAAGGTGCTTTTCAGGGACCCGAGATACTTTTAAAAGACGAAAAGGTCTAAAAAGCGAGACAATCGAATATCACAAAAGTTGAGAAAAAAGACATTTTGCAATTTCGTTTAGGTGCTACTGGCGAGCTAATTAATCTACCGTAGCCTACTAAATTACTATCGTTATCGTTGAGCATTGCGGCTGGCTCATGAATCCCTATCTTGAAGTCTAGCCCGCTCATCAACCTTCCTTCGTAATGTCTACTCCTGGGACCTTCTATCAGCCTCTCGTTTGTAATTTCTCGTAGCCAGTTTAGCACCACTCCAGTCTTGAGCTGAAACCCTCTCTTAGGCTGTGGCCATTGGGCTTACCTGGACAAGAGCGGTTATCGATGTTATCCTGGAGCATAGCGACTGAAGAATACTGTACTCACCTGTAAAAACATGGCAGCGTGGCGTTGGCCTTTGACCCTAATCTTGAGCACCTTCTAAAGGTATTCCAAATGAGAAGTGGAGGAGCAATCAGAGATTGGGACGTACCACGAAAACCAATAGACGCATGGCCAAATAGTGGTACTCCCTGTCCAGTGTGCTGTCAAAGTCAGCGCATGTTCGACAGAAGTGAAAACCATAGTCGTGAAGGGACCTAATATGGCTATTTTGTGAGACGCAGAAAGGGCGCCAAAGGCTGAGAACTTACCAGCTAACATCTTTTACGCGCCAACACGTTCAAGTTTTACTTAGAAGCAATCATCTTTCACCTTGTTGTCGTGCCTGGTCAATGAATTCCGGGGGTGGACAACTGTACGTTGGGAGAGGGGGGAAGTAGTGGGGAGAGCAGGGTGACGGCTTTAAACAATAGGTCGGCTGCGGAAAGATCGCTGAAGTTCAACTCATACACGTGGTGTGAAAATGTCCAAGTAAGATAACCGGAGGCTCTGGTATTTATAAATTAATAAAGTTGATGTCAGTTATCAAGCACCGTGGCGAAGTGGGTAAGCGTCGCCCCGTTTTTGCATGGTCAAGGGTTCGATCAGCCCTCTCATACTTTTCCCCCTCCCCGGTTCGTAAGCTCCGTCTATTTTTCTCGAATCCCTTATTTAACTTATTATTTGTATCTCTGGCACAGTTGTAGTTTAAATGTGCATGCATTTTGCAAAGCTCTTTTCCCAACTCAGGGAGGCTTAGTTTAGCAAATTTATTCATTACCATACTCACGAAGAACAAGTTTTGCTTTATGACTGAAAAAGTTGAAAAGGCATAAAAAGTTTGAAAAGTGTTGATAAATGTGCTTAAAAGTGACAATCACTTCGAAAAAGTGCTAAACCGAAAAGGGAAAGTGCCTGTGATTTTGCTGATGCAGCTCGCTGTCTTCGCGCAGGGTAACAGACATACGACCAGCTTTGGCGCGATTGCAAACGCGATGACCCAAAAGATTGACGAAAATGTATGTGCGCCAATAACGCAATTGTGTTTTTTCGTCGTGTACTAATATTACCATACAGATCGTTGACAAGAGCTTGAAGGAATGGATCCTTCCCAATTCAGTACTACCACCGACAACGACACTGTCATTTGTGCCGTTATCATAATGGCTACTATGAAGTCGTACGTTCATCTACTTCATTCTGGACTTTTAGACTGATTGATCTTTCAAGATTTTTCAGCTACAAGGCATATCTCTTGTGTGGGCTTCCCTCAGTCACTTTATTGGGGGCGAAGTCCGACTGGGAGTCTCTCGTCTCTCGGATTGATAAACTTTCAACTTTTGGGATCCAACCAGCTGCATTTTCGAAGCTTTTGATGCCCATTCTTAGCCGTTTCGTCGACTCTTTCGTAAGAGCCGAGAGAAATACTCCTCAAGATCGCAAGTTTTGGGGTCGCGTTTGTCATTGGTCTCGCTACGGCTCGGATCGACTTATCTGTCGGGCTGGATAACTGCTTTTTGCGTTTGGAACGAAAAAGGGAAGTGGATGGGTCCTGAATTTTCGGTGGGCAAAGGGGCTAAAAGAGTGGCCTTCAAATCGACCATAGATCCTGGGGACAGACAAAACATCCCAGAATTAAAGTGGTGCTAGACGACGTCCCGTACTTTTTCCTCTACCTCAGCCAGGTTCCATAAGGATATTGTGATGTCGATGTCAAATTGGATGACAACGGCGAAGAGATGGATTGTATGATGGTGTCCGGGTTCATGGGAAGTATGATTGAAGGAGAGAAAAGAGATACCCTGAGACCCTTACCTGCTTGGTTTATGTTCGTAAAAGAGACAGAAACGGAAACGGGGTCGACCACAGAGCCGACGCTTTGACCGAAAATCTTCAGTAGTTTGTCAAGCATTCATCAGATAAAATAGTGGCTGTGCTTTGTCACTCACTTGAAATGTCCCCGGTGTCATGGCACCCAGGCCAGTGTTTCAAGAATCTAAGGACTTTTCTAGTTTATGGCTGAATCTTCGACCTGCGTCATTTGGAGTTTCATGACTCAATCGGCCATGTACATACTTAAGTTATAAACCGGGGACGCCGCATCCGTTGTGAAGTAGATCATGCCTGTCACATTCAAAGTCGCTTCTCATCCTGCTGAGCCTGTGGAGAGCAAATCTATCGCAGTCTACAAAGAAGTCGAGGACTTTGTTCAGAAAACATGGGGCACTGACCGTCCTGTCAGAGGAAAGAAGAAGGTCAAAGAAGTCTTGCAGTCATCGTTCTCCGTCAGCAAAGAGCCTGCTGTTGACCTGACCTCAGTCCTCTCTCGCTCCAATGGATTCGTAGATACTGTCATCGATGCATACAATCGCCACCACCATCTCAGCTTGAGGCCTGACGATGTGTGGATGGCAATCCTGAATCAATTTAACTTCTAGTGAGTCATAAACTGGAACTCAACTTTTCCGTGCTTAAATGGCAAAATAGTGTTAATGCCCATTCCGAAGAGCTTCGGTCGTCATTTGTTCAGCATGCTGGAAAGAAAGAACTCATCGTCGTTGCAGATGGTAATAGACACACCGTCAGTTTTGGAGAGGTAGCCAAACAAATGACTGCAAAGATTGATGACAAGGAAAGGAATTCTCCTCACTAAGTATGCGGCCATTTTCCAACTCCCTTGCAGGTCGTCGACAAGAGTTTGAAAGACTGGATTCTCCCCAATTTCACTACTACAACAGACAATGACACAGTCATTTGTGCTGTTCTTATGATGTCGACATTCAAATCGTATGTTTAACTTACATATGCTAAGGCTGCTCGTTGATGTACATGTCAGATACTTCAACTTTAAAATGAAGCTCGCATGTGGACTCCCTTCAGTCAGTCTTCTCGGCGAGAAGTCAGATTGGGAGTTACTCAGCACTCGCCTAGAAAAACTGGGCACTTTCGGCGACGAACCCGCTGCCTTTGCAATGCAACTAAAGCCAATCCTTAATCGCTTCATCGAAGCGTTCACAAGAGCTGAGAACGACTCTGTTCAAGACATCGAATTCTGGGGACGTATTTGCCATTACACATCCGGGGGCTCAGGGCCAAGCTATCTCTCCGGATGGGTTACCGCGTTTTGTGCATGGGACGAGAAAGGGAAATGGTTGGGCCCAAAAATACGCGCAGTAGCTGAAAGCGAGGGCCCTTACTCCGTAACCTTTGAACCTATCAACATCCCTGGTGGTTTAGCCAGGCGCCGTCTGGAGGCGCTTCCCGGGCTTACTCTTGATGGAATCCCCTATGGCTTTATTGACGGCGATGATATTTCACCAGGTTATTGTGAAGTTGATGTCAAGTTGGATGACAACGGCGAAGAGATGGATTGTGTGATGGTGTCTGGGCTCATGGGAAGCGTGATTGAAGGCGAGAAGAAAGATACTTTGAGACCTCTGCCTGCTTGGTTCATGTTTGTCACCAAGTTGCTCACGGAGAACGAGGTAGAAATGTTGCGGCGCCGTGTGTAGTTTGGGAAATATGTATGCGAGTGTTTGAACGTCCAAATATTGGAACGCGTTCGTACATGAACAAGCTGTACTCGACACATTCTCGAAAATAAATGCAGTGAAATGATATAAATGGCCGTGCCGGCATGCGTATTTATTTTTGATCTGGACAGCCAATTGTGGCCTCACCTCTTCTGTTGTGTTGAAGGTATGTGCACGACCACACACTGGTCATTATTCTCTATGGAGAATACACGAAGGGCTCCGCAGAGACCCTGTCGGAGTACGACTCCCGCATTCTTTCCTCGTAACTGCCATGCCAGTGACTTTCGAACTTGCACAACATCCTGCTGAACCTGTCAAGGCCACAGAAGACGGACCGATATCAAGTCCTGAGGACCTACTTGCTCGGACCTGGGGAAAAAACTCTGAGACTCATGATTACGACGAGCTTCTTCAGACCTCTCTGTCTGCTGAAATCCCTGTTGGAGGGGAGTGGAGCCAGTTTCGACCACAACAAAATGGTTTTGTTCATACTATCGTGGATGCTTACAATCATCATCATCATCTTGTTCTTAGGCCAGACGATGTTTGGGTGGCCATTTTATCCCAGTTCAATTTGTTGTAAGCGTTAGCGTCATCACGATCATGTAGCCCCTAACTTGATCGCAGTGTCAACGCACACGCCGCAGAGCTTCGCTCAATTTTTGTTCAACACAATAGTCAGAAGCACTTGATCCTCAGAGCAGATGGCGATAGACGCACAGTCAACTTCGGTGATCTAGCCCAACAATTGACACGCAACATCGAAAAAAAGGTGAGTGTTTTGAAATTTCTGTTCGTATCTCTTACAGAATCCCTCTAGATTCTCGACAAAACCCTTCGAGACTGGATCCTTCCTGATTTCAGCACTACGAGGGCTAATGATACTGCAATCTGTGCCATCTTGATGATGTCCGCCCTCAAATCGTTTGTCCAGCTCTCTTAGACTTACTTCTCACACCCACTAATTTACAGCACACAATAGTTACTTCACGTACGAGATCCGACTTCGATGTGGCATTCCCTCTATCACTCTTAATGGCTCCAAGGAGGACTGGTCTTCTGTGGTACTACGCCTCGACAAGCTTGCATCGTTCGGCCAAGAACCTGCAGCATTTGCCGAGCTTCTGAGGCCTGTACTCCTTCGATTCGTGCAAGCTTTTGACAAGAATGAACTTGGCGAAGTACAAGATATCGATTTCTGGTCGAAGATCTGCCATGTCGCAACTGGAGGATCCGGTCCCCCTCATCTTTCTGGATGGCTCACTGCATTTTGCGTTTGGAATCAAGACGGCCAATGGATGGGCCCAAAATTACCTCGCCAACCAGCTAACACCTTGAAACGAGTGCCACGATCCGGCCATGCTGCCGTAGCAGCAGCAGCTCAGATCCCATTAATTTTGGATGGCGTGGAATACAAGAAAATCAATTTCGACAATGTTCCTCGAGGTTTTTGTGAAGTGGATATTAAGCTGAATGACAATGGTGAGATATTTGCAACCAAGATGGTCTCAGGACATGTTGGAAGTGTAATAGAAGGCGAGAAGCGTGATACTTTGAAACCATTGCTGGCATGGTTTATGTTTACCATGTAGAAACACAACGGCTGCTTTCTGCAGGCGGTACAGGCATGAGCTTCGCTTCTCACTGTTCTGTGAAACTTTGAAGAGCGGATAATTTGCACCTTTATTGAAGCATTCAAAGCTCGGTAAAAAGAAGGTAGAAAAAAAAGGAAAAAGTGCCAGGCACAACGTATGTAATCTACCAGAGAAAGGTCATCCTGTAATTGAGAGAAATATGCGTAATACTACCAATGAATCCAAGAGCTGCGGAACGTCAATGATTATAGCCATAGGCCAGCAACGACAGCGGCACCCGCAAGCACAGATAACGTCAAAGAGCTACGCGTGGAAGAGGCCGAGCCAGGAGCTGCGTTTGGGTTTGATGAGGAACTATTTGAAGAGCCTCCAACGCCACCTGGCCCTGCATTGCCTGGAGTGGAAGTAACACCGGTACTGGACGGGGTGGATGCAGTGGCTCCAGACGAAGCGGGAGAGTTAGTAGCACCGCTGGTAGCTTTAGCTTGGTAGGCGGCAAAGGTCTTATTGGCAGTGGGGTTGATGGCGAAGACCATTCCTGAACCCGTGCAGTGACTAGAAAGTGCATGAGTCTGGATGTGACCGATGAGGGTATATGGTAAGCTTACGGAGCGCGAGCACAGTAGAACCACATGGGAGCTGAGACATTGTTAATTTGGATGGACCATTCAGGGAAAGTGGTTGCATTAGCGGTGGCAGGCAAGAAACCAGAGTCAACGCCTCCAGGCCTTGAAAGAAGTCAGCTTTTGTTACTAAAAAGAAACGAGTAACTTACTTCGACACGCATGGCTGATCGAAGGTTGACTGTGTAGCACTCTGTAAGGTCCAGGCGTAAGCTATCAAAAATGTCTTCCGACACAACATGATGTGCGTACATGGCTTCCGGAAACACTATATATGGTATCAAATAAGTAAATGCATAAGCGGATGAATACAACGACTTACAATTGGAAGCGGACAACATCGCCTTGTTGAACACCAGTAATCCTGGAGGAAGATTAAACGACAAAATAGGAGACAAAAGGGAAGCTCACTGAGCGGGATTGAATGTCTTGCCGCCGTCCTTTCCAACGGTAATGTTGAAATCAGCAGCAGACACAGCGGCCACAAAGGTGGAGACGGCAGCAGCAACAGATGTGAAACGCATGATCAAGTTTTTGTTTTCTCTCAGCAAAAGAATGGACGAGTCTTTCAAAATGGTAACGGGGCACAAGTTTACAAGGTCGTGGATGATTGAGCTGAACGACTGGCGCCTGAAGAACAAAGAAAGCAAAGAAAGTGGTAGAGCCTGTGTATGGATGGTTCAGTACACAAATCGTTTTTCAGGTGAAATCAGGGGCATTGTGCACTCACACTGCTCTAAAGGGCCGAGTGGGAATGAAAGGGAAAGGAACAAAGGTGGGGGAGGAAGCCCGAGGGTGGGAGACGCCCCTTATATACACGTCCCTCACGAAGTTTGGTCCTTGACAACAACCGCTGACAACTCCTATGGTTGGTCTAGGCAATTTCCATCCAATCACGATTCAATATCACAGACCAAAATAAGAACTTTATGTTAAGAGAAAACCTCCATGTCAATATCCTTCGTCGCAGAATCTGAGAGAAGAAAAGACCATATCCATGTTCTTCTGATAACATCAGGAAGTGTCGCGTCAATCAAAGCGCCTCTGATTGTTAGAGAGTTGCGAAAGGTGAGTGATTGGAAGTGACAATGTCCACCAGGTGATATCAACGTGATATTGGCCTCATCTATTAGTACAAGAACGTGCTAGTTGAAGTGGTTGCAAGCAAGGCTTCATTGGCGTTCTACAGCAGGAAGGATATAGAAGACGCGGGATCAAGAGTCTGGACAGATCAAGACGAGTGGACAGTACACGGTCTGCGTACGTGAGATGTATCCCCTGAACTGACCATACTTCGACAGGGAGGCTATGAGATTGGGGATCCAATACTTCATATCGAACTGAGGCGGTGGGCCGACATCGTGCTGGTCGCTCCTTGTTCTGCAAATACGCTAGCTAAGATTGCGCAAGGGTTGTGTGACAACCTTGTTGTACGCATTACTTCTCGACTATTTCAGGATCGAGCACTAACGGGCTGTGACTTAGACCTCATTGATGCGTGCTTTGTCACCGGCAACCCCTACATACATCTTCCCGGCGATGAATACCCTAATGTACGAACACCCTTTGACCGCTGAACATGTTCGGGTTGTCAGAGAAGTGGTTCGGTATAACGTCATTGGTCCCATTGGCAAAGGCTTAGCTTGTGGTGACGTCGGTATGTCACAGATTCCTATAAGCATGGATTCATACAACAATTGACTTTAGGGCTTGGCGCAATGACTGAGTGGAAGGACATCGTCAATATCGTCGTAGATCGTTTCCAGCTTTCTATGTTTGAGAGTGTGTAAATCAGAGATGATGATTTATAAAGGAAGGTTTTGATCTTCAATGGTTATAGATTAGTGTTGCAAATCAGATGTCGCCTGTTTTGAGGATGGCGGGTACACTAATTCTCGCCTTCAGCAACTTTTTTAGGCGGGACGCCCTCCTGTCGAGGAGTTTGTTAGTGGCTAGTTCGGTCTGAATTCGAAAGACTAACCTTCGCGGCATCACGAGCCTTTCCTAAATCTGTTGGGCTGCTGTCACCTTCTTCCCGGAAAGTACCAGATTTTTCGTCCTTGTTACCGGAGGATTCAGAGGTTGGTTTTTCAGCGACAGGCTAAAGTGCCAATTTAGCCCCACCGGACCCAAGAATAAAGGGATATGATTTATGCACCTGTTCGGGTTCCTTCGACCCTTCACTTTCAGCAGCGGCTTTCAACGATTCGTGCTTCTCAGCCTAAGTCGATGTGAATATTGAAGTGCAGTCAGAGCAGTTCGAGGCTTACGGATTGACCCTCTTTGGGGGAGTCAGTGGACTGTTTGAACGGGGGGGAAATTCAGATTCAAATGTTTGGATTAAAGGGGAAAACGGAAAACACCTGTGCAACTGCAACAGAAGAAGAGACATCCGCGGGTGTTCCCTCATCATCCTGGACCACCTCGGGCTTGGGTTTCTCAGCTTTCTCGGCCTTATCCTCCAGCACTTTACTGTGCTCGTCGTTCAAGAGAGCAGGATGCTCATGCTTGTCTTTGTGGTCGATATGATGTTCGGTTTTCCTTGCAGTCGGCGAGACCAGGTAAAGAAACTAACCGGACCGAATCGGGATGAGTGACGTAGCTCTCAAAATCAAACATCGCTCAAAAGCTTACAGCCGGTCCAAAAATGAGTAGCGAGCCAACCTGTAAAGCAAAATTTGAAGAGATTATCGCTCAAAAACCATTTCAAAATACAGAAACATCATTTACAATCCAAGGAGTGTCGGATTTAGCTGCACCATGTGACGCAGTGGATGCCATTCTCCTACTCATTCTGGGCAGAGAGGACCCAATCGTCGTTTGAGCACGGCGAGCGGCATTGTGGAAGGCAGAACGAGCGAGACGGGCAGACATTTTATGAGGTATGAACTTCGTACTCGAACACTGTAGAGGGAAAAGAACAATTCGTTCGTGGGTATTTATGCGGGTCAGCCCGGTTTTCTTGTCGCATCAAATGACGTTGTTCGACGAGTAAACGAGGCCTCGTACGTACGTACCACTCAGTAATAATAATAAAGTCAACAAAGGTCATTCTCCCTATGTTAGAGTGGTACATAATGGTGACTGACCAGTAACTGCTAGCTATTTTAGACGGCGTTCTTACACGCTTTTTTTTATTTACAGAATTGGTGACTTTTCCGTGACTTCGTTTTTTACAGAGCGTACCACGTTGCGTAAAGGTATTAGAGGTATGTGATTAAAGTTCGATTAAATATTTAAATCATAGTAATCCTAGTCTCGATAGCAAGGAAATACCCATCGCCGCTTCAAATGGAACCAAAGCCGTGTCAGTAAGGCAGTCGATGAGTGGCTTTCTGAACGACGGAACCGCTGCGGCGATCAGTAAACCATCGTACGTCTCATTTTCCGCCTTATAACCTTCTAATAAGTGTGTCAAATGCTTGAGCGGTGCACGAGATGGGTCCAAAGCTTCAAAGTCGACGGATTTTGATATGCCCGGGAAGTTCAGAATATCAGGGTCAATTGCGTTACTAGGATGTGAGGCCTACCAAAAATCAGTTTCATGTGAACAAGGAATAAGAGTATAAATTACTTTGGAGTAGGCTCCTTGTTTTGCCACATTGTCATGCGGTGGTAGATTCGAGCTTACTTTGATTGAATGCGACTGAACAGGCGCCAGAGGTTGCAGACATGATAGAGGCGCAGCGGAACATTTCCTTCGAGAAGAAATGCGAGTTCCTTTGTTTTCTACATGTCCTAAAGTTTCTGAAGTGTAAAGTAGCTGAGAATCAAGTGCTGCTTCGTCGTTCGAATAAGCCAGTTTGATTGCGTGAGCCGCTTCCCGTGCCGCCGAGACAGCGACAGAGTGTTCGAACGAGTGACAGCTGATTGATTTTAAATGGGCATCACTTGGCGGCACTAGTCGCGCTTCAGGTCCGACAGATGACGACGGCAAAGTGGATTCCGTCGTACTTTGCACAGAGAGGACAGATTTTTTTGGAGGTCCGATGGCGGTAGACAAGTTGCCCCGACGAGAAATAGGCGAATCGGTCGCTAATAACGAGGTATATGCGCCTCCGGCGACAACATTCTCGGGAGTGAAGCCAATTTTTGATCTCGAGTAAGCATCTCGAGTGTTGTCACAGGCTTTAGCACAAGATGGTTGTCGATTAGAAGGATCTGCGGCGCTCAGTCCTCCTGGTGTGTACGGCACTACTGTATCGATAACGAATCCAGAGGTTGAAAAGGATGACTGCCCATCCTGTTGCTCCTTTTTCACTTGGATGATTTCGCCAGTGGACAAAGCTGACATATTTGACTTTGAGAAAGATTCGGGGGTTGATCGGGAATCAAGAGAATCAACCACAGTGGAGCCAGTTCGAGACCTCGAATTCGGAGCAGAGTCTTTTTGCTTGCGGCCTTTAGTACGTTGTCGACCAAACCATTGCGAGATCCATTTCAGAGGCCTGAAATGGGTAGTCGAAGCGGTATCGCGTATTATCACCATGCGCAAGGTCCATGGGGTACATATATGCGTTTGTTTCAATTGTCCGGAGCCAACGATACCGGTAACCAAGAGTGTTTTACCGCATACAAGTTAGTTCCGTATGGATCGGAGACAACCAGCAAAGAAAAGCGTGGTTCAAAGATTGGGGTTATGTTGAGAATTAACATCGTATGATGAGCTCAAATCATCAGAGAATAGCATATATCGGACTTACAGCCCAGTCTCTTCGGCTATATTTTTGTATATCTGTGACGATGGCGACGGTGAGTGGCAAAACACATTCTTAAGCACCAAAAGCTGCGCTGGTGTCGCTCGAGTAGCTGGTTTCCGTGAGGTGCCGAGATCACTCGTCTCGTTTTTGGCGCTTTTCATGATAACCCCGTCGATGCGAAAGAAGAAGATACACTGCAGAAAGAGAAGAATTCCAAGTAGACCGGTGACCGGCCTGTCTATGAGTTCCTGTCGATAGACTCACGAGCCTAAATTCCAAGAAGCGGCGCTGACTGTACTCGTCAAAATTGCTTGGCAGTCACAGGTCACAGGTACCCTGCCGAGGCCGAAATTTGGTGGTAGTCCCAGGTCACAACGTTGCTGGCCGAGGGGGACAAATCATTCTCCAGAAGTATTTTTTATTACTCCTTATGCTACTCTAAAAACGAAACATGAACATATTTGACAATCTTTCTCGTCAGAAGCCGGATTTTTGTTGTGAGCTTCGTTTGACCTCGGTGATTTTGTGATGTAGATGAATATCAACGACACCGTAAAGCTACTTTAATAATCTAAGTAACCTATGAGAAAATCTTAAAACGTAGAGAACGACAGAAAAAAATGTAAATAAGGAAGTGGCAAGTCAAAAATAAATTTCTAGGAGTACAGGCACACCGCGGCCGCCCGCACTTTGATACTCCAAAAGCTGAGCTGCTATGCCGGCCGAAATTCTTGCTCTGTCCCATGTCCCACCCTCATCTGCCGAAGTCGAGATCTATCTAATATATTAAAAGAGCACGGCTGACAAATAGCTGACAAATTCCTTAGTCATCTATTACAAAGCTGATGGCAGGCCTTTTTGGGTACGTGCCGGCCCACAGCCCGATACACTGCACATAGGGGGTGAAAACAACAGAGAGGCCTTGC